>WYDI02026561.1:0-35354 GCA_009867235.2 Psittacus erithacus | reverse complement strand
GCTGAAAGTTAGAAACACAGTGCTGCACCAGCCACTAAGAAGGAGAAAAAATGACTGCTACTGCTGAACCCATAACATGGGCACAGGGGTTTTCCTGTGGGGCATTGCTTCTCCAAGTCTGAGCTGCTGTGAGAACTGATGTCAGGGTTCAAACGTGGCTGGGTGCTGATGCAGCATCCCTTTTGCAGCCCTTTTTGCTTACTCTGTGCGAGGTGCTTTGACCTCCCATGTTACAAAAGGGATCGGATTTGAAGTGTCTCCCGCAGACAAACTCTGAACTGTGTTCCTGGTGCATTGCTTTGTGCAATGATTTTCAAGGTTATGCAATTCATGTGCAACCCACTGGACTGTACCAAACACATTTCTTTGCATGGTGAGTGTCACTTTAATACAGTGCACCAGTAGCTGTAAACGATGGCTGCAATTCTATTTATTTTGTCTTCTTGCTTTTTCTTAGATTTACCTGTCTTTATTCTAATAAATAGACACGGAGTTCTTTTTCTCTGATGTGACTTAATCGGTTACTGGTCCTGGGTCATGTGAGTGTTCTCTGAATTGCAAATGCCAAATGCAGCACAGCTGGTGCTGCACTGCCTGTTGCATGAGATGCTTTTATGTACATCTGTGTTGAATAATGGCTAAACAGAAGCAAAACACCACTAGATGCTTAGCATGTTTCAAAATATTACCTGTCATCTGAAGCTACCTCAGACACGTGGGTTAATTGAGTGATTTTTGTTCATAAACAGATGTGTTGGGTTGGGAGACCTATTATAAAATATGCTGCCCCATCTCCTTTTATTCCTGAAAAAAAATAGAATAGCCATTAAAAAGCCACCTATAGCCACCTATGGGTAAATGATAATTGCTATTCCATTTCAGTGCCTGTTGAGGTTGGGGGGGTTGTCTTTTGAGTTGGTATTCTTTTTGTAGAGGCTACTGCAGGCAGCCATGCTAGGGCTACTGAAGGAGCAGCTTATTGCCTGAACCTTTTGATTCCTTGCTTTGAAATGGGCTGTTGGGTGGTGGCTGCCTCTGCCTGTGCTCCACAGTGATGGCTAACCACCTGCCCATGGGGTTTTGAGGCAATGGCAGCATGAGGGCGTGTTGTCCCATGGTGAGGATGGGAGTTCACCAAACAAGCTGAGGGGGTTATTCCGATTTAGTTCAGATTCTTAAGGAGTGTTTTGGTACCAGTTTAAAAACTAAGTCCTTCGGAGAATGGTACTTAAACCTTCTGGAAGCATGTTTTTCTTGGCTTAGGAGGTCTCCTTACTTCAGAAAGAAGGGAGGAAGAAAGTGTAGCTTTTCAGAGCTGCTTGGCTATTGCCAGCTAAAGGCTCTGCAGTTGCCTGATCACTCATACATCACTGGGAAAGCCACAGAAATGTCACCCCAGAGCAGGAGCGTGCTGTAGGAGAGGGTCATTAGTATGAGAATTCCGACTCTACTGTTGGATGACTGAAAATGGCACTTGGTTGGTGTGAACTATGTCTTGCTGTGCACATGAGTCCCCACACTGGCTCTGCAGGGGAGGCGTATCTGAGCTGGACTCATTTGGATGTGTCTTGGGATAGCAGTGGTTTGGTGGGGTTTTTTTTGCTATGTGCGGCAGGCTGAGCCAACAGAATGATGGAGCAGGAGATAGTCAGGGAGCTTGGAGAAAAAATGGGTGATGGATCGGTAAATGGGACAAAACAGGCAGGAAGCTAAAACAGCTATTGTAAGGTACAGTCTTAGTGGCTGTCATCTATACGGTACTGGCAGCATGGTGGTGTGGTGTAAAGTAAGCAAAGGATGAAACATTAGCAACATTACTTGGGAGCAGGTGGCACATGTGAGAGCAGGGAGCACACAGAGGTCCAGCGATCACAGGGGATGTAGTCAGAACACGAGTCTCTCCTTCTGGTGAGGTAAACATCAGGGTGGTGTATGACCAATGACTGAACCTCCCCCCCTGAAGGGCACCCCTGCCTTCAGGTCAAGGCAGGAACTGAGCCAGGGAGGTTCAGTCAGTAGCATGTGAACTGCAGGCAGTGCTCTCCCACCAGGGTGAAGGGGCTTCTGATGGGCAGCAGCCTTGATTTGTCACCATGGCTGCAGATCTGATGCCTGATACCTAACAAGGAATTTCGTGAAGCTGTTTCATGCAAAAGCCCCAGCTGACGGCTGGCTGGTTGGGAGGAAAGCCTGGGACAAGATATGTTTTCTGGCTGTTGAGTGGAGTATGGCAAATGTTCAGTTCTCTTATTCTAAAAACAAAAAATACAAAGGAGAAATTGTGTAGCATCTGTATCCTTCTTTTCAGTGCCTGAACAGCAGACAAGGCCCACCTGCCCCAGCCCATGCCCCAGAGAGCACTGCAAGTGGGATTTCTTTAAAAATAAAAATCCCAGGAGGACAAGGCAATCAGGAATTTTTGTCTGAATGCTGCAAATTTGCTTAATAGAAACAAGTGCTGGAGCCCAGACCTGCTGTTGAATAATCACTTCCACTCTGCGGAGCAGAGCACGAAAACCTTTTGATGGTGTTATAGTCATCACTTGGCATAAATATTCATTCAAGGAATCAGAGCAGAGTAAATGGCATTTTAGACTCTAATCATTTAGTATTAGCAGATAGCTTTTTTACTGCTAAAGATAACCACTGCTTAATCAGTTTAGTGACCACTGGCATATAGTATGACATTTAAGCTTGTGCCTCAGTCCCTGCGTTGAGGACATGGCTGTCAGTGACCTCTCTGCCCTAGTCTCCGTCGTTCCCAAAGTCAGCCCAGCCACTGCCAGCTGCCAACCGCATGCAACTGGCTTTAACTTCTGAATTATCTGCCATTTGCCTCCTTATCTTAGATCAAAGCAATATTTTAAGTTCATAATACAAATGCTAAAATCTAGGATCTCTTCTCTGTTTTTTTTGCGGTCAGGGCTAATGGCTGATCACAGTGCAGTCTGATTTTGAGATTAAAAACCAGCCAGTATTTAAAGGCAATCAAAATCTCAAGCTGCTTCTCCATTCATCTTTAATGCTGGTGTAATTGCTGCACAGATCCTGGCTCTTCCTCCAGTCTTAATTTCATTTTTTTTCTGGTGCGTGCCTGTCTTTCAGAGGGATGTTATCCTTCCCTGAGCAGCATTAGCACTATTGAGCACTCCGCTATCGACAATCCAGCTCACCCAATTTCATATCTTGCCAAACAAGTTAATCTAATATTAACAGCGGCTTGTTACCTCGCTGTTAGCTTAATTTACTTTACAAGAAGTGCGATATTTGCATTTCATCCCTCTGTCATTGGCTTGCAAACCGTGCTTCCCAATGCCAAGAAGGGACAGCTCACACAGCTTTGCATGAGCCTCTCGGTGTGGCATTGCCACATGGAGGAGTGTCCACGACCCCAACCAGGCATTTTTGTTAATTGGCCAGGGCAGACGTGAATTGCAAGGAGGATTTCAAAAACCATAGAGCAGGTCCTGGAAATACAATATTCAGAACAGCACAAATACCACTGCTGCTCTTCCAGTAATATAGCTGAGTCGTAGACAGTAGTTTTCCCTGGTGGCAAACATATACAGTAAATGTCTTTAGGATGGAAATCAGCAGACATATGGGCACAGCGGCAGACGTTTTCAACACCAACAGGTTCCTCAGGCTTTTAGGGGATGCTTCCATGCCAGACCTTGTGGCACACCAGGGGCTTGCCGAGGTCTGCCTGCCAGCACGGCGGGGGCCCTGCGCCTCACTTCCATCTTGCTGCAATGGGGGAACTATGAGCAAAGCCCTCCAAGCAATCTCTCAAAAGGCATTTCTCCGAACAGCCCACCTCCAGGCTTTCTCAGATGGGAAGGCTCTTCTCCAGCAGTCATCCGGAGTCATGCTGGCTGTGGGCAGCAGGACAGGGCTGGGGATGCCCTGCGCTAGAAGTAGGTGACATTGGTGACTTGGTACCTGGGCCTGGTCCCCCCAGGTTAAGGGATGTGGCGCAGCTGGAGATGGAGGTGGCTTTTTCGAGTGTTAGCTTCTGGCTTAATTCTTGATTAGCTCGTTATGTGTCACATTGTTAAACCCTGTCCCAGTTTATGAGGCGCTGGCTTTCTCTCTGCTCTAGCAATCACTGCCTTCACCTGTAACAGCCAGCAAGCAGTGGGGTTGCCTGCAATGAGTTTGCAATATTATTTCCAAAAGGGAAGGGACAGCAGTGGGGTGATGCCACTCACGCTGTCCTTTCACCCTGTGTCCCCATGTCCCAGACATCAGCTTCTCACACAAAAATGGGCTTTTAGCAGAGAGGGTGGCAAATATTTTGCTAGAGGGACCCTAGATTCAGACATGGGGCTGGTCCCTGGTCCTCAGTCCTACTGTGCCCCAGCTCATCACATCACTTCAGCTTCTCCTCCACTGGCACTTGTCTCTCCAATTGAGCCACACTTAAATCGACGCAGTGAGGTGAAGTTGGGGTGTGCACCCCCATGCTCTCTGTAGGCTGTGAGAACCAGCCCCCAGGGCAAGGTATCCCCTGTTGCACCCTCTGAGGCACCAGCTTCAGGGTGAAGCCTTGGTTTGCACTGCTCAATTTAGGTATCGCAGGTTACAGGAACTGAATGACTCCGTCTGTCTGTCTGTCTTGCTCTGGTTTTAATAGCAAAGCACTGAAGGATGCCAAGGATGACTCTGGCCAGGCTGAGATGCCTGCAGGGGCGGCTGCTTTGTGATGCTGAAGAAGGGTTTTATTGAAGGTCTGAGAGAAAGTAGGGCTGGAGGAGGAGCAGCTGCTGGGAGCAGGGTTTGGTTCTGGAGAAGCAGCAGGAGCCAGAGAGGTGAATCAAAGCAGGGGATTAGCCGCTGACAAAGTAGTGAACATTGGGAGATTATTGTGAGCAACTGGAGGGCATGTGCCCAAAACAGAGATCAATTTTGCCTCAAAGCACTCTGAAACATCCCAGCAGTAATGTAATCATTAGTATAAGTGAAAGTATAAATAACATGAATATTAATATATTGCAGTGACCACCAGTGCTGAGACGGGCAGCATTGCCCACTAGGTGCTGTCTGCGGGCTGCCTGCAGGTGGGCAGATGGGGCTTGCTGCTTGTTTTAGCCTTCGCTGGTAGTACTCGCGGAAAGAAATGTTGCTAATGCAATACGAGCTTTTATGGGCAATTTTACTAAGAAAATGACCTTGGGAATAGCTTTGTTATTATTAAATAGGGTCAGGTATTTACTTAAAGGTCTCAACATCCCTACAGAAACTGTAGGACATTGTGTTTTTATTTAATGAAAACCTTGCTATTCAAAACCAATGTTTCAATCTCTTATCCATAGGGCTCACACTGTGTCCCCATGTGCATCTGAGCAGTGGATGCCTATACACACGGCAGGAGCACCGAGGGAGGGAAAGCACCTATTCCTTCCAGTCTGCCCCTCTCTCTCCAGCTCACCTCACTTTTTTCACCCTTAAAATGCTTCCATATGCACTTTTCCATCCATGCCTACAGTAGTTACACATAGCCTGTTGGTGGTAATAAGGCTGTGATCAGCAGTGCTCAGGAACGTGCTGCCACCTTCCAAGGACAGCTTGGCAGCTGATGGGTCTCTCTTATCCCCTTGGCTTCAGGTCCCATTACAGCTGTGACTTCTCCAGCCACAGCCTCCAGTCAGTGGTACAAGGGCAATAGGTGGCCACAACACCATCTGCAGCATCCCCATCCCTGTCCTTTGGCAGCAGCTGTATAAAGGGGAGCACTAGCCCTGCTCACAGCTGCCTGCTGGGGTCAAGGACAGGCATATGGCCATGCTGCAACACCACAGTGCATTTGGGCACACATGCCAGCCACAGAGTCTGTGACGCTGTTATCACCAGTCTTCGAGAATGGCTTTCCAGTAAGTCTATTATTTAACCTAAGTAACCTGTGTAATGTTCAATGCTCAGGTTTGTAAGGGGGAGAATTTTTTTTGCAGTTTGTTTTTTTGAAAAGAGCATATCTTTGTCATAATTTAGGGTGTTTTAATTATTATTTCTTAAATTCTTGCCAAACACATCCCAGAGATGCAGTGAAGTGTCTTGCCTCGGTAGCAGATGCGGCTGCAGTAACAGCAGCCCTGAGGTGCTGAAGCAATGCTCTCCCTTCTGCCTGACACAGAGGAGAGGGAAAAGTGTCCCAAAGGTCACAATGGGAACACAAAGGTTCACAACATCCTCCAGAGCAGGATGTCTTGCCTCTGAGTCCAGGGAAGGCTTTGGGGAGCCCCAGACTTTGGCAGGAAAGAAACATCAACTGATTACTGCTCATCTGTGGCCTCACCGGCATGCCCAGGTGCTTCTGCTGGCCTTGCCACACCACGTCCCCTCACCCCGGCCACAAGGAGCAGCAGCATCATAAATAATTCCTCAGTGCAATGGCAGTGTTGTAAAACATGAATATTTAGTGGATGTGTAACAGTTATTTATTCATTCTTAAACGTCAGCAGGGGAAAACATATTTAAAAAGTTCCCTTCTTGGGGAAACACAAGCCACTGGAGGAGATGGCTGCAAAGGCAGCCCTGAGAAGTTAGTTACACTGCTTCTTGCCACGCTGAAGCCCAAGGCTGCAATGATGGACCCCTGCACTTTCTGGCTACATCATATCCCTGCTCCTGGGGACCATTCTGCTTTCAGCAGGTCCATCTCCCATCAACAGAAGGTTTTGCATTTGTGTCAGAGCGAAATTTGGCTAAAACTGTGCCGGTTCTCCCAGTGTGCTTGTGCAATCCACACAACCAAGCCATGGGGATGCCAGTGGGGTGGGCTGGGGGTGTGTGAACTATGGGGGGGGGGCTGCACTATGGGGAGGCCAACTTTGCAGGGCAGGGCTGCTGTGATGGCCGGTATGGGGATGCAGCCAAGGGCGCAGGCAGTGAGAGGTAGGACAGCCTGCCCGCTGCCTGCCTGCTGCCTGCCTGCTTGTGCTCACTGGTGCAAACATACACCGCTTGGGAAGGGGAGGGCAAAGAGAGAGAAACAAATTATCAGTAAAGTAACACAAACTTATGAAGGACAATTTTTTTTTTGCTGTCAATATGCACAAAGAGGCAAAAATTGAAAGCTTTTGAGGAAAAGAAATGCGTCTGAACTTCTGAGCAAGCGAGAAAGTACTGAAAAGCCTCACATTGCTGAGCTCCTCTGAGGTAACTTCTGTGCTTGGGAAGAATATTTCAGAAGACATTTTATTCTTTAGAAGATGCCAAAAATGTAAGACTTGGCACTTTAACAAAACAGAAAAAGGAAAACACATAATCTTCTTAACTAGTAAGTCTTTGAGCCCAGGATCACATTGTTGCCATATAATAAAAAGGGATGTTATGCGGTAAATTGGGCAGTTAAGAATTCTGTGCATACTCAAAATCATGACATTTCAAGGACAATAAAGTTGGCTGGCTCGTGGCCATTGGCCATACGAAGAGAAAACAAAAAATGGATTGTCAGCTGGTTATTCATACCGCATTACAAAACCAGCCTCCCAACAGGCAAACGCTCTTTATTGCTTGTGGTTTTGCTCCAGAAATATATTTTTTTAATTAAAAAAACCAGTTCTTGCAGCATCCATCTTACAAATGTTAACCCCTTGAAAGACAATTCTGACATACTTTGCCGCTGGCTTTTCCACTTTATAAATGTTCTACAGACAAGGAGAAAATCAGAAAGAAAAATTTATTTCTCACATGGCACAAGCCCTCTGTTTCTTTTTGGGGAAAAGAAGGGAATCTAGACATTCAAGACAGCTTTTATGTTATTAATCATATGGCATGTGATTAATCATGTGGGATGTTTTGATTTTTGGGGTGCCTGGCTTGATATAATGCCTATGGAGTTCTTTTCCAGATAAAACATGTGAAATCTGTGAGTGTATGACAATGGTGCCTCCAGCCTTGCATCCAGGGTTGAAGATAGACCCAGTTTTGGGATAGGGGCACAATGGGTCGGCTCCTACTTATTCAGAGTTGGTGTCTGGGCAAGGCACAGCAGGGAAGGGCACGCACCATGAGTAGGGCGTTATTTTGGTTTATGGTTGTACAATGTCACTTTAGCATGACCTGCAGGGTCATTCAAGCTCCCCTGCTGCTGTATTGTTACTACAGTACGTGCTTGTGCAAAAATGATGACTTTTTTACAGATGCTTCATGCACTGGAAGACAATGCTGCTTGCCTGTGCCTGTGCCCCTGCTTTCCAGAGGCCCTGCTTTGTTGAATTCAGTCAGTACACAAGAAAGGCAAGCTCTGAGCCCACACTGCTTAACCCTACATTTGTATCTATTCATGGCTCTTTACTTCCACGATTTAATTTCTCCCCAAAGAACTTTATTCTGGTTTTTAAATAAAGAATGAGCTTCCTAATAATTTCTCTCCTTGCAGCATCACTGTTCTTTTTAGAAACAGCTGAAGTGCCACGATTGTTACATTGCTGGGTAAAATTGTGAAGCATGAAATCCTGAAAAACTACCTCAAGCTTGATCAAAATCCTGACTACCCCTCTGTGAGACTCACCGAGACACCAGTGAGGGTGGAGAGCTTCCCCAATGTACATGGGCATGTCCTGCGGCATGCTCAGAGCCATGGCATGAAGGTGAGATGCTGCTCTACTGGTGTGAGCCCATGTGCTCCCGGTCACTGGTGGGTCTCATTGACAAGCATTTATAAAAATAAGAGTTATCAGCAGTGTAGCTCTCTCCCTGATGATCCTTGAACTGTATTCATTCTTTTATTTTCAGAGAGGCAGGCAGTCCAGGGAAATTAAACAGAAGCCTTCCTTGCTGATGGGGGGAAAAGGCAGCAGGCAAGCTGCTTCCCAGAGATGGCTATCCTGTCTCCTTAATTGTCCTAAAGGGCCGCGGTGGAACAGCTGTAGGTTGTTTGCAGCAAGATAGGCAGGACTACTTACTCTGCAGCAGTGGGGAGCTGCTGGCTTGGGGATTGGTGTTAGGAGCATCTTGTTGAGGCAGGTATGACAGTGGGATAGTCCAGGTTTTTGTTTAGGCTGAAGAAAGTGCAGAAGATGTCTGCAGTGCTTCTGAAGAATAGGGTTAGCCTTGTGAGAAAGGAGGTGGTGGGCATGTGGTATGTAAAGGTGTCATGTAATTCTGACCTCTTGGTAAGAGCTGCAATGGTATTTTGGGGAAAAAAATGCCAAATCACTGGTTAAAGCAAATCCCCTTGGTCAAAGGACAAATCTTTTCTGTCTCATAGCTCTTCTTCCCTGAATTTCCAGGCCATCTATAATTTTTGCCACTTTAAATTGTGGCCAGTGGAAGATGATGGTGTTGGGCCCTCTTGGCTGTGCTCATCAGCTCTGGTGAACCAGGGTGAGCCCTCTTAACCTGCCTTGCACTGTGCAGCAAGGAGTGATACCCTGTTTGGTTGTGGGGCTCCCCCCTCTCCTCCTGAGTGCAGGGGCTGTGGCAGAGAGACTGAGCCTTGCTGTTGTGGTGGGAGCTCTCTCCATTGTTTAAGTAAGTCTTTCCTGACCACAGCCTGGGGGAGGCTTGGCCAACAAACTTTTGTAAGTGCTTTTTGGGAAATTGCTTGTCATTTGTTTGCGGAAATGCACCAGGGTAGATCGTGAACTGATGCAAATAGGCTTATCTCTCATCAAATCACTGGTTTTTCTCATCCTCTGGGTCTTGGGCTGGCTCCCTGCTCCACTGTACTAGCTCTCATTCTGTATGCTGTTGGTTTCCACCGTCACGCTTGCTTATAGCATTTCTATGTCTCTTCCCAAGTTCTTGAGCATCTTTATGGTCAGTGTGATCTGCTCAACTTTTGTGTTGTGTTTTATTTCACATCAGCCTTTTTCCTAGCTCTGCTTCTGTACCTGTTGTTGCCCATATTTACCTTGTTTTGTTTGCACATTCTCTGCAACGAAGTGCAGTAATGCTATTTTGTGGATAATTAAATCTTCCTGGTTGCAGTCCAGCCAGCAGGATAACCCATGCTGCATCATGCAGGAGGGTATAAACTGCCTGAGTCTGCTTGCAGAGTCTGTCATCTGTTGTGAATCATTTTGGGATGCTGTTGCATGAGCGAAGCTTTTTAAAAACAAATTGTATTGTATTAGACTAATGGAAGACAATAAATTCCACTGGTCTTTTAGCTTAAAATTCATCAATGTCTGGAGCTGGAAGGGGGGAAGGAGCCAGAGGACATTGAGCCACTGGGCAGTTAATGGCCAGACGCTCAGTACTTGCTGGGCTGCTGCAAAGCCTGGCTGTGTCACAATGCTCTGACAGCATAAGAACAGCATGAGCATTAAACCCCTCTTAAAAAGGCAAAATCTACGAAAAAAGCCCCTCTTTAAAGCATCAATTAATAAGATATCACTTAATCAAAGTCTGCTCAAAGTGGCACCACACAAAGGGATTATTGTAAGATCAAACCCCTTTGAATTACTGAAGCTTTTCAACCCTGATGGCATTTTCTGTCCCCTGTGCTACTGATTTTTGGGTGTATAATTTCCCCAAGACCAGAATTTGTCGGCTCCCTGCTGATTTTGGCCAGCTGTGTCAGAGAGGAATTGAAGAATAAAGCCCAAAGCTTATGCAAACTTTCCCTGGGCAGTTTTGGGGAGACAACATACAGTGCCAGACAGTGCCACCTTGCAGGGCTTGTCCTGCAGCCCCATCCTGGTGGTGAGGGTATCACAGGGAACGAACTCATGGTGGGAATGATTCACATCCTTTAGGAAAAAACACAGTGGTTGCAAAGTCAGCTTTATGGTTATTTCTGGGCATCATCACCTGCTGTGAGCATCGGCGTCCTGCTGCCCCATCCCCTCATATCCCACCGGCATATGCTTCCTTTGGTTTCCCACTGTTTAATGCTGCAGACAGACTGTGGCACCAGGTGGCTCCAGCATTGCTCCAGGAGAACATTCCTGTGGCATGACAGTCCTGGAAGGCTAAGCCAGGGCTGCAGGAGAGGCTCCTTCTTGCTTGCATTAAGTTCTGGGGTTTCCCTCCCAGCCCCCATGTATGGGTGATGCCTCCTAATCTCAGCACTGTTGTAAATTTTGGGTGATTCTGGTAATATCTGCAGGGCAAGGCCTGACTGATAGCCATGTATGTGCGAGGAGAAGTGAGCGTGAGATATGGGGAGAAAGCAGCTTATTAGTAGAGCAAATAACTCACAGTGAATAATTACTTTAACAAGCACAGCTCCTGCTTTGAATGCCTGTGAAGGGGCTGTGCTGTTCCCAAATCTGCTTGAGTCCAAAATTAATGTATTTTGCTTTTTTCTTCTTGGTTTGGGATAGGTGAGGGCATGCCGGCTGTGCTTGGGCTGTCCTGGTGAGCTGTGACAGCCCACACCAGTTGCCACTCTGGTACCTCACTGGGGTACCCTGGCATTCTCCCTCTGCCCAGCCACAGCAAAGGTCTTAGAAACATCCCATTTTCCCCAAAATACAACAAATGCAGGGGTTTGTGTGGACAGGCATAATGCTCACCTAACACAAAAGGCTGTGTAGGTAAGCCTTGCTCGTTGATGGAAGATGAAGACAAAAGCCATCTAAGCAGGGTTGCTGAGTCCTTGAGTTTAAACTCACCTAAGTGTTTGAGAAAATGCCCTGGCTACATTTGCCCCTTAATTTTTAATTTTGTATGTTTGACCCAATACAACTGGTAGTCATCTTCTCCATCTTCAGTGCAGGGCAGAAGGAGGCAGACAGGGAAGCCAAGAATGTAGTTTATGGAAGGAAAAGGAATCATACAGTTTTACCCTCTGTAAAGTACTCCTGCCACTTAAATGCCCACTTCTTGAATGGCACTTTTGGTTGATGTCATTTGTAGGCTTCATGAGCTGCTGCTTCCAAAAGCCTGCTTTGAGGAAAAGTGTATTTTAAAAACATGCCTGTGTATGATCTGGTGTTTGCTGTTACAAATGATGAGGCTCAAGGTCCTGGAAACCTTACTCCCTTACTGCTGGTAATGTGAGTGAGCTGCATTCCTGAAACCTGCCTCCCTCACACCCCAAACTGTTGTATTTACAGCAGGAAATATGGTCCATGGGTAGGATAAAGGCTATGAGAAAGCTGCAGGTACAAATATGCTATGCTTTGAACTGTTGTCTTTCCTCACATACAGATCACTGGTGATGCTGATCTGGCCAAAGTTAACCCTGCACATTGGTGCCTACCCCATCCCAACCAAGGATCCTAACTTGGACAGATGCTTATTCAGCAGGAAGGTGTGATGGACAGCACCTACTTGTGTATATGATGATGGCCAGCTACAATGAGTTAGCAAAATAAGCTCAGATTTCATCCCCTTTAGCAATAGCTCAAACCAGCACAGCTTCCCTGTGGCTGGTGATGGACTGACACAGGAGTGAGCTCTGGAGCTGCCTGCCTGCTGCAGCTGCCAAGAGGGGAGATTTGGGATTAGAGTCTTGTCCCCTCAGCATCCTGCTTGGAGCCTGCCTCCCCTCA
The DNA here is from genome assembly GCA_009867235.2 of Psittacus erithacus. Classification (NCBI taxonomy): domain Eukaryota; kingdom Metazoa; phylum Chordata; class Aves; order Psittaciformes; family Psittacidae; genus Psittacus; species Psittacus erithacus. Next base: position 22,905 of record WYDI02026561.1, on the reverse strand, counting down.
CGTCACCTCTGCTATGGGTTTTGCAGGGCTTTTTTGCAGAGTCACTCCTGGTGACTTCTCTGCTGTAGAGCAAATACTCAGTAGTGTGGCTGCCCCTCACCAGCACCATGGTGGCTCTCCCAGTGCAGCGCAGGGGCCATACCCAGGGGTTGTGCCCAGTGTACTGCTGCAGATAAATTGCAGACACAAGGAGAAGCACAAGAATTACTGCCCTTGTGTGCCCTTGAAATTCTGCTGCTCAGAAGTTGAGTAGATTAACTTCCTAGTCATCCCAGGTCTTTTAAAGGGCTCTTCTTTTTTTTTTATTTCTTTATTATTATCCAATTAACTATACATGTTAATAAGAATTTTTTTATGTAAAACTAAGTAAACTTTTTTCTCTGCCTGGAGTGACATAAATAAACCTTTTCACATATAGCTTCATAATAGGACTGATTTGTGTATATATATCGCTGCTTAGAAAGGCTGTAATTTACAGTGATTGTTTGCAGCACTTCAAATTACCACCACTTATATGTATGGATATATAAATTAAAAATGAAGCTTCTTGGGACATTATGCATAAACAATTTTCTTTGTAAGAAAAAAGACCCTCCATAAGAAAAACCCCACAACCAATGGTATTTTTTATACCAATGCCATTGCAAAAAGTATGAGTAGAATATTTCAGTCCTTCATTTCTATTTCAGCATTTCTGGGCCATTTCCTCTAACGTTTTATCTTTTTTAGTTCCATCACATAAATCCTCCTATATTCCACTCCAAAGGAATGGGCAGGTTTGGGGTCTGCCTACCCATGCTGCCTCAGAGAAGAATAGGGATAGGAAGGATTACTTCTGGTTACTTTAATGAAATATCACTTCAGCTCCTAAGTCTCTCTCACAGAAAAATACACACATGCACAAAGAGCAATTCTTTTGGAAGATGCTTCTGATTTTATTGCCTTGCTGCTGGGGAAGCCCAGCTGGCAGCAGCTCACAGGCGCCCCTGCTGCTGGGAGATGCTGACAGTGCCTGCTCCCAGGAAACAGGCTTTAGGTTAGAGCTGTCTTCCCTAAGTCACTATTTCACCCTGGAAGATATTTATACAAAGTCAGTTGGCTTTCCTACCCCATGGCTGAGCCATGGTTCACCCAAACCAGGAATGCAGCAGCAGCTGAGGGCATGTTTGTAATGCAGCCTTTCAGCAATGCCAGACAAGCGCCCAGGGCTGTGCATCTCCTCATGTTTCTCCAGTCTCCAGTGTCTCTGCTTCAGGGGCAGCTGTAAGGGAGAGTAGTGTCTTAGCCCTTGAGGGACCTTTTCTGCCACCCATTTGTCCAGGCATCTGCAACACCCATTCCACGGGTTTGTGACTCAAAGTTATAAGCAAAATAATGCAGATTTAGATGACTTTATTTGACCTGAAAGTAGACCAGTCAGCGATAGTTAAAGCATCTTCTTGCCCAACAGAAAACAAGTCATTTCTAGTCCTTTTATTAAAGCTAGCAGCAAAATCTGGCTTCAGCTGCCACTGTGCATTTCCAGTAGAATAAAGGTGTTTAAAGGTATGCATGAATTGTGTGGAGGAAAAGGGACCTCTATGTAAAAAGGACATGCTTTTAATTGAGATTAGTTGATCCATATTCCACTAACAAATCTTGGCCTGCGGACACTGTCCCCATGCATCCAGGTGGGATTCATTGGCCTTGGCACTCTCAGGCTCCCTTGTGCTGCTGCTCTCCCAGGGAGCCGCAAGAGGAGCAAGAACTGGACGGGCTGCTGTATATCACCCATCTCTTGGTCGCCAAATGATGATTCAGATTCACACAGAGATCTATAAAAGTCAGTGGTTTATTGCTGTCTTGTATTTCCCTATTAACCACCTCATTATCATCCCAAATGGAGTATAAATCCAAGGGTATCCAGTTGCTCAAGCCTGTGTGCTTGTGCTCCCCCGCCTCCTGCCATATAAATCTTGGCTGTGGGTAACAGGAGGGATCCTGCAGTTTCCCAGCTCTGGAGCAGGCAGTGTTTATAAAGGATGAGTTTCCTCTGCTTGGGGGCAGCCCAGGCAGCTCTCTATACTTCTGACCGTGTGTCTCTGCTCCCACAGCTGAGAGTGATCCCTAGTGAACCTGTGGGCACAAAGCTGTGCTTGCTACAGAGCCACGTGTCCTGCTCCTATACATCTGGGAGATGTGCTGGTCTCTTGGAGAATGATCTGTCTTTGGGGTCTTGTTTTTTTGTGGTGGTGGTTTTGCTGAGCCCTGTGGTTACTGATTCAAGACCAGTTGCCAAGTGGTTGGGAACCAGTTGGGGCAAGTCCATGGACTCTGGCCTCACGCCATCTTGCTCTTGTGGTGGAGAAAGCCTGAAATAATTAACTAGGCTGGAGAAGGCTGGGCCAGATCACGTCACAGGCAGCTGCTGCTAGCTAGGAACAGGGAGCTCTTCAGGATACCCCGAGGTGCATGGGGGATTTGCTGCTTTGGAAAGCCCTGAGGATGGCCAGTCAACCCTGCCCCAATACATTAAAAAGAGCTTTTATGCCAGGTCCATAGTTCACCATGTGTCAGAGTCAGAAATAATTGCCAGAAGAGGTGCATGATCTTTTGAGCTTTGCTGTGATCATGAGGTCTCATCCCTGGCAGCATGTGCCATTAGCAGGAGACAACTTCTCCTGTAGTTCAAGGCTAATAACATGCTCCTAAGCATCAGTGAGGAATGTTACTGTTAACAAGGTATAATGTTTCTAAAAAAAATCAAGAAAATGATTAAACCTTTGGACCAAGATCTCCCAAAGGCAGCAGCTCTGTTGGCCTCAATAAAGTGACATGGGTGTGCATCAGGACGCTTGTCCTGCAAATGAGAGCTCATGCATTTATTGCTCAGCTATAAACTTTTTGAGGACAGGGCAGCTTATACCATTACAAATTGGGGCAGCTCAGATGGAGTTCATGTAATCTGGCATCACTGCTTTATATTTGATTGTCTGATGTCAAAGCAGCAATTTTACTAAATGAATCCTTTTTTTTTCTGCCCGGTTTTCATTATGAAATAACAAACTAATTGTTTAACCTCTCCAAAGCAGGTCCACTGAGCTGCCACAAACCTGGTGCAACGCTTAAAACATTACTTCTTAAATATTCCCTCTCTTCCCAATGAGGTGTGTGGTCTTTCCCTTCAGGTTAGTGCTAGCTATGGAAAAGCTCACATCTGTGCAGGAGCTTCATTCACTGTCCCTCCTTCAGCCCAGGTACTTGATGTTTGCATCACTACAACCTGATGTGATGGAAACTACAGGCAGAGAGTAAGACTAAAGGCTGAAGTTGCTGGTATTAAAACTACACAAATTTATATGATACTGTATGTAAATAGTGGGTCAAGGTGTGTTGCTTTTCTTTGTTGTTTGTCTAGTTCATTTAGTGGGAAGGGACCAAATGAATGATGGGGAAAGCAAAATTAGTTTTAAAATTATTTCATTTTTCTGTGTAACACAGGGAACTTCCTGAGCAGCTGCATCTTTTAAAACACGCACATCAGCACTGGCTGGTTTTGCTGCAAGTTCCTGTCCAACGCGACATGAAGAGCTTCACAGAGTTTGATAAATTACACCCCTCCATCCCAAATTACTCTCCTTCAGTCTTACACCACCCCTGCTCCTGACACGTGTGCTGGAGAGGGTGACAAGCTTTTAAAGCTCATTTTATGCTCATACCCAGAGCCGCAGTTTTCTGGGTTTCTCAGAGGTCTGGCGCACTTCCAGCGCTCTGCATACGTGCCCTTTTTTTAATTGTTATTATTTTAATCTCAGTGCTGCTGCTCCTGAGCTGATTCATGCACCCAGGTCATGCATACTCTAAAGCAAAGCTTTTGGAGGGGGAAAAATGTCAGGGACAGATACATTAGGGACATAATGAAGAGCCTGTTTGATGCTATGCCCAATGCTGAGGCTGCCATGAGGAGGCAGCTTTTCTCCTCTTCTTCCTCCTCCTCCATGAGCTGCTGAATGCCCCTCATTGCCTTCCCTCTAGCATCTGGTTACCTTTCCTCTGCTCTTCATTGTTGGGCACTGAAACATCACTCAGCTGCACAGGCAGCTTGTTCTGTGCCTCTTTTTTACCCCTTTTGAATGTCTTTCCCTCACAGAAACAGTCGTTTCTCTTGTTTGGCGCCTTCTGGGCTGTCGGCTTCAGGCAAGTTTTCCCTCGTTAACACCCTTTGAAGATACATTGGTAAAATGTCAGTGTCATACTTCATCATATGATGAGCACTATTAAGTGCACATTGTTATTCCTGGATTCATACCTACACCGTCTCTCTTTGTCTCTCGGGGAGCTTCATGTAAAGATCAATTATGATGTTACAGATGATGGTTAAAGTGAGCAATGTTCTTCTCCCTCCTGCTCCTACTGGGTTTTTTTTTGTTGGGTTTTTTGTTTGTTTGGTTGGTTTTGGTTTTGTTTTTTTTTTGTTTAATATCATTCCCCCCCATCCAGTGGATTTTTTTCCCCATCCTCATTATACCAAAAGCAACTGGGACACTGGCTGTGCAGTCCTTTGTGGGGATGTAATGGGGGAGTTAAAGTGCTGGTAGAGCAGTGGGTAGTTGTGGTCATGAGTTGTTTTGGGAGCTGGGCTGCCAGGAGGGCTGTGAGGCTGTCCTGTTGCCTGCACACCAGCACAGGGAGAGGCGCAGCTGGAATCCATGTAAGGCAGCTTTTCAGATCTGAAGCTAGGGTCTGTAGCACTGACCCTGCATGTCTGTATCACATGAAGCAGCTTTAAGCCATTATGGTACATCGCCTGCTAAGGTTTGCGTTTAACAGAGTAAACTGCTCTTGTGGCGGCTGGGATTGCTCATGGTTTGGATCACTCCTATTGGTAGCTGCCAGCTGGGCTTTTGTGTAGGGAGGACAGATAATCCTGGCTCTGGGCCTCCTGAAGAAACCTCTGCATTGTCCTTCTGCAGAATGTAACATTAAATTTGGCTTTTATCTGCAAAGAACTGTGCCCTTCTGGAGAACTGTGCCCTGTTGCCTTTCCTTGCTTCCAGAATTGCTGAGTAGCCTGTGGGGCTGTCAGAGTTGGGATCTACTTTCTTGTCTGCTGCAAAATGGACTCTTCAGGAGTGTCCACAGCCCTGAATCTGAGAGAGGATCCTATGGGAGGATCCTGTTAGCTTGCACTCATCCCATGCAGTCTTCAGGGGAAAAAGACTGAGATGGTAAATACAGGTGGGTTTTGTTCTTCTCATATTAAGAAAAGTATTTAGTCAGAGGCGGCCAGCCAGTCTTGGCAAGAAAAAGCTTCTGCAATACATGTGCTGGCAAGGGCGAATGCTGCTACTGTACTCCTGTGGACAGATGATCACACTCTATCCTGGAAATGCAGGGGAAGGACGCGAGGGGGTGCACTGACCTTTGGAAATTTGGAGTTTAAGCAGGAGATATTACTTGACAGAGTTTTTGCAAATTCATACTCACAGGTACAATAGCATACTTTTCAAAGCCCTGGTCTGGCTGCTGTAGTGTAATTTTAGGCTCCCTAAGGCAAGTCAACACCAGGAGAGGGTGAGAAGAAAGGAATTTAATCAGAAATGAAGACGTTTCCCCAAGCCTTTATTCATTTTTAGGCTATACATTTGCTGGAGTGTCCCCACCAGCACGCTCAGCATGGCTCAGGTCACTTCGGTCAGATGAAGACAACTTACCCTGATTTTGGAGCTGTCACAAATGGAAGACACTTAACAAATGTTTCTGAAATGAGAAAACTCTGTACTCCTCTCCTTGTCATTCATTTTCAATTGATAAGTTAAATACTGTACTCCAGCATAAACATGTCTCACGGACAAAGTATAAACATTTCTAGTGGAGTGCCCTTAATACAATTTTGCTTGCCAAGTGGCGCTGTCTCCTCCCAAGCTATGACTATGAGAAGGCTTTATTTAAATAGAGATATAAATTAATTGCACTCAGCACAGCCTCTCTTCCCAGCTCTTTGCTGCATCCATACCCTTGGACTCTGGGAAGGAAAGGGCAGGTGGGAGCTGCTGCAGCACAGCCTTGCTGAAATGCTGGCAGGACATGGCCGCAGCCATTCCCCTGCCTGCTGCCTTTCCAGTCTTCCCTAGATACTTTCATTTCCATTAGAAGAGACATGGCAGGATTTGCTTTAGTCAGGCAGATGCAGATACAATTCCATAAAAGATCTCCTTCCCAAGGCGAGGGTTAATGCAATGTTTTGTGACCTGGCCATACCGCGATGGGCTACACCAAGTCTTAGGTGGATTAGACTAATACATTAGATATTTTAAGGTTTCACTCTAGAGAAGAAAGCCTAATTTTAGACTTTGATTGAAAGCCCATCTTGGTAATAGCATGGCTAATTTCTTTCCCAAATAGGCAAAATTTAAGTTTTGACAATGTCTTAAACTGGGCCCAGCTACTAACTGAGCTTTCCAACCTGCCCATCTGACTGTCTGTTCTCTACCTGAATTCCTGTTTAGGTGCAAATTATACAGAAACTGGTGAAATTTCACTCTCCTCCCATTCCTGCTCATCTATGTGTTTTGCCCACCCCTGAAATACTTTGAAGAAAGTGAGGAAAAGTGCCCCCTTGTGAACAGAAATCAATTCGGTGCTGTAGAACAAGATTTCTGTGTTTTGCAAATAACTACACTCTACCGCAGCTGCAGCCTAGTGTGGTGAGCTCTGCAAAGCCCCTCTGCTTCCAAAAAGGCACCCCCAAAAGAAGGTGGGTAGTTGTGAGCTTATTCACTGGCCTGGGGGTTGTTTTGTTTTCTGTGAGATGCTGGAATTCCTACATGGAGTATTTCGACAAAGACGTTTTATCCACAGCAATCTGATCTGCTCATTACGAAAGCCAAGGGGAAGCTTGGGGCTGGGGATGGAGGTTTCGGCTCAAGCATTGGAGGGTCCCATGGACCCCAGCCTGCTTGAGGCCCCTCTGAAGCTCTGGCCAAGCCAGCCCTGCTCGTAGGGAAGAGCAGGGCTGAGCAATCTGTCAAGTCTGTAGAAACAAACTTGTTCTTATAAAACACACAGCAGTAATTTTATGGTACACGAGGTACAGCAAGGGTCTTGCTGCTCATCAGAAAAAATGGCAGCTACCTTCTGTACAACTACTGCTTTCTTTCACTTTTTGTTTTTTGCCTTTAAGATTAAAAACCTCTCAAAGAAGGCTTACAAGGTTTATGGCAGAGGTATACAAGAAGCGAATTAAAATTCCATAAATATATTTGCTGGCTAAAATTTATACATCCTATATTCCTCGGGTATCTAATTAGAGCCAAGAAGAAAACAGCCCTGCAAGGGATAGGCATTTTGTTCAAATAATTTTTAAAAATTGAGCTAAATAATGGCCATTTTATACTGCATACAATATAATTGTTCTTCTTGTATTGGGGAGCAGTTATAAATTATCTGGTATCCCATTCAGTCTCGTTGCCACACCGAGTACTGAACAATTGTGACTGCAGTTACTGGGCACGTAAATTCACAGCTTTCTGACAGCTATACCGTTATTGCTGCTACTAACTAACCTTCTGCATAAAAAATGCAATCCCTAGGAAAGAAGGAGCATTTATCTAAGTGCTGACATTGAAACATTCTGAATAACTCTTTGAATCATTTGTACTATTATGGGTAGAAAATGCAATTATTGTAATCAGCCTTGAGTCTGAGGCCATGTTTTTTAAAAAAAAAAACAAAGAAGAGGGGAGAGGAGAGAGAGGGGAAACCAGATCTGAACAACGAAAATAAACCTTGATAATGGAGCAGCCTTGAATTCCACTTCATTTATCACACTAATGGATGTCAAGATGATCTCAATCAAACATTTTGTTTTCCAGTTTTAAGCAATGTAAAATGCTTTTTTTTTTTTTCCTAAGGAAAAAGAAGAAAGTTATTTAAATTGTCCTGAGTAATTACATTAGAGTAGAAGGTCAAAGTCAATATGAAATAATATCCACCAACCTTCTGATGAGTCTAGTCCAGGCTCTTTGCTGACACAGTTCACATATCTCTGTAATCCTACTGCAAGCTTTTTGTTTCTCCTTCCCTATTCCTTACACTTTTAAACTTAAATAGAAATCACATTTCTTAGTGTTTTTATTAGTTTTTATTTGAAGCCTCAGTAGTATTTCATATAATGTTTTTAAGAAAATGATCATGTGGTTTAAACACTACCTCCCTGACTAGCCTATTTCAGGATAGGTTATAGCTGTAAAACAGGCAGAGAGATCTAAATAAAAAGTAGCTTATGACAGCAGCACTTCATTAAAATGTCTTGATTCACCTAGGCCAATCTTGTGAAGAACATCACACCGGACCTAAAGTAGGTCTCTGTGATGACCAAGATCATCTGGATACCAGTACTTCTGCTCCCCATGACTGGTAAAACTGATGGCTGGATCCAAATTAAGCCAGGGTGCAAAGCTGGCTATGATGGCTTGTCTTCTTCTGGGTTGTACAACATAGCTGCGGGCAACGAGTGAAAGCATCTGTCTACCCCTCAGAAATGGGGTGATAAGCTGTTTTTTATATGTCACTGCAAGCATAGCCCGTAATCTGCACCAGTGTCACCTTTAATGGTCTAAAGAGATACTTGATAGACGCATTTTTGACTCATTTAATTTGGCAGGTTAGCATTTCTGTGCATCTGCAAAGTGTCCTGTGAGCTGTAGAAATGTGAATAGCTTAGAAGCTATGAATGATTTTTTTTCTTTGAACACTGGTAGTTTCATCAAAAAAAACCCAAACAAAGAAAAAAAACTACAAACAAAACAAAACCAAACAAACATAAAAAACACCCAGAAAAATCATTAGTTTGAGGAGGAAACTGAGGAGGAGCTATCTGCGAGCATTCACCACCTTTGGACCCACCTGTAGCCGTGGCAGGTACAACCTTGTCCCTCGTGTAGACTGCTGTCCATTGGGGATGAGGTAAATGCATTTTCACTTCTGTTGGTGCCAAATTTTTCACAGCCATCTGCAGGAGGTCTCTTTTCATAATTTTTAACCTTATTTTTAATACGTAGCTGTCTTGGTGCATTTATATGACACTCAAAGGAGGAGGATATATGCCCTGTAAGAAGACAGTGTTAGAACATCCAGGTGTCAGTTTTGAGCCATGCTTCCTACAGCAGATTATGCAAATCCCAGATTTGGCACAAAAACTAGCCCTAGGCTCAGGTGTATGGACTTAAGAGATCTGCATGCTCTTTTGTACTATATAAATTGCATGTTTTCTGTTCTCTAATGCAAGATTATTTCTGTCTTCTCTAATTTTAAGGGCATAATGATGGTTCTCTGTTGACATTTTCCACTATAGCCTGTAACATTATCAGAATATCTTGATTTTTTTAATTATGGAACTTTAAAGAGTGCTTACATCAGTGTCTTTGGACAGCACTCACAAAAAATACCATGGTTTATTTAAGAGACAGCCTGCTTCTTTAGGAAAAGAGATGATGCAGTAAATGATTTGTAAGAAATCTGCAACAAACCCTTGGCTGCAGTAATAGCATCATGTGACAGATTGCTGCGGGCCCTTGCTTATATAAGTGTGAAGCTCTTGGAGCAGTCTGTGCCAAGTAAACTTCTTTGAAACTATCAGCAATCATATGGCGAAAAACTGTATTGCCTCTCTTTACTGGTAATTCAGTCTTTAGAAAAAAACTTCGCAAAAAATGTGAACTGTGCAAGGGACCCTGCTGTAGAAGGGCAGAGACTGGCTCACTCAAGTCCCCTGTCCTGTCAAAATGGGCAGAAAGTAGCTGCACAGCAGAAAACAGCAGGAGCAAACAGGTTTCTGTTGAGGAAAGATGCATACTGCTTAAAAGGCTGTATAAAGAGAGGCAGGGAACAGACCTCAGGATCCTTCCTGGGAATAATAGTGCATTGTGTAGTAACCTCAGGCTAAAAGATAGACCAGTGAATCATAATAGGGGGAAAAAAAAAAAGTGCGGACATTTTTAAGTTAAGCTTTTAAGAATAAATAAATCTGTTTAGAACGCAACATGAATCAGCTGCCTCTTTCTCCCTCCCTTCCACCCCCACCCCCAAACACTTGCTAAAGCGATTGGAAACATTTGGGCCTGAAAAAAAAAGGAAAGCTATAAGTGCTTTTTCTTTCTTTTTTTTGCCAAATCATGCAGAAGATGCTGGCAGCTGCAAAGATTCAATTATACACAATGCAAAAAATAATTTAAAAAAATAATGGCACTTGAAAAAAATTGCCTCTCCAGAAATTGCGTGGAACAATAAATCTGTTAATTAGCTAATTAATATTCAATTGGGGTCAGTGGGCTTAATAGAACCTTCTTCTGAGACCCAAGAAATTTTTCAATCACAATGTTAAGTCTGCCCACTTTCATTATCATCTAAGCACAGGCAGCCCTTATCTGGCCGCCAGGCGCCCGGGAACAATGCAGCACCATTATCATCGCAGCGCAGTGGGTGCGGGTACCACCATTGGATGTTGCAGGCTGTGAAGTAAAAATGCTTGAGCATTTAAGGTAATTGATATATGGGTTCTGCTGTATTGTTTAGGGCTGTTTGTTTGCTCCGCTGGTATTTAAGGCAGCAGAGCATCAGAAGATTGATTTTCATTGGTTGCCATTTTTATTTTTTTTAAGGAAGTCAATGACAAGTTGGCAGTGCAGGACCCTGACCAATAGCATCCGGCAAGTCCTCCAAGAGAGGTGCTGTTGGCTGGGTGCTTATGAAGGTGCCAGGGCAGTGCATTCCCTATACCTTCTGCTGGACCTTGTTTGGCAGATACCCTGCAGGAGCGCTCACCTCTAACGAGACAGATATTTAAGCCAGTACCACTATAAAAAAGGACACATTTAAACCAGTATCATTATAAAAAAAGACAAACTGGAAGATCTATGTTATTAAGCGGTAGCTGCTTTTATTTATTTTTCCAAGAGGTTGTAGTTTTCTGCTGTAAGACCTGATATCCATTTCTTCCCTTGATAGCAAAATATGGAAGTGTGTCTGTTGGGTTTAGGTCTCCCCACAGTCCCCCAGGTTAAGAGAATGCCGTAGATTACAGCTTTTGGAGTTCAGTGGACTGAATACTGTTGTTTATGGTATTCCACAACATTTCATAAAACAGTGTGTGACCGAAATTACATTTGTTGTTTAGCTGGCAGTAAATCCTCCAGGTTAGCTCAAAAAGGCCATCTAGGTCCAAGCAGTTCGACATAAACTCCTTAAATCACTGTGCTAGACTGCTGGCGTGTACCGTACTCTTCTGACGATTAGGTTATAAATGAAAAATATGGTTGGCATTAACTCTACAGAATGGAGACTTGATCTACAGGACCCACCTTCCCCTCCACTTCTTCACCAAGCTTCATCTCCATGCGCTATTGCAAGTGACACCAAAGAGGCTAAAAGTTGCCTGGTTACTTTGCAGATGCCTAATTCAACTCTAAAGTTTCTCCAAAAACTTCTCCATCAAGGAGCAATTCTGCTTTCCCCCCCGAGATTTGCACTGCTCCCTCATAGGTTTGTCTAGAGGATACTCTTGGAAAGTTGAAGAAGGGAGAAATGTTTTTCACTGGGAATTCAGAAACTGGGAAATCCTTTTTATTTCCTTCTTTCTCCCTTTCCATTTCTAGGATAACTTTTGCTGGTATTCAGAGGAAAATATAATTACTTGAAAAGAAATAGTAAGAGAATTTTGCATGTATTTCCCAGGTGATGTGCCTCTTGGTTATTTGTGTACTTAATTTGAAATTAGAGACTCCTGGTTAAGGATGGTTTATCCTTGAATCTGCTGGAAAAGAACATTTCAGGCAATTTCTTGCCAGTAAAGTGATAGGTTAAACGATTTACAGGTGCTGGCCTTTTGGGGTGGTGGCTCCTCTGCCTGGTGCACCCTGAAGAATTTTCCTCCTGAAGCTGTCAGGAGGATGCAGTGTTTGTTGGACAGGGAGGTTTTGGGAGGAGACAGGAAAGTGCTATACGTGGTGAACACTGGTAGCCCTTCCAAGCCATCAGCCAGGTGCTTGTGTTTTCACTCCTGTGTTTTTTCCAGTTGGCTTTTTCAGCCGGACTTCACAGGGCTCACATGCTTTATTTTAGGGACACGGGCTGGGGAGGGGGAAATAAATTTTCTTCTTTCTCCTTCAAGTTTCTTGCAAGTCACTGGACTTTCATACTTATTTCCTGGGTAGCCTATGTGCAATTACTCTGATTAGATCCCACTTGCCACTCCTCCGCTATAGAGCACGCATACCCTAAACCTTAAAAGGAAAATAAAAGCTCCTATTTCCTATTTTCATAAATGAAAAGATGTTTCAAGTATTGGGAGACACTGAAAGAAATTCTGCAGTTTGAAGATACTTCAACTTAACTACTAATTGCAGAGGACCGGTGGGCGTAATTTTGGCACTATATTAGCTTTGCCACTCCATGAATAATTTGCATACAAAATGCTTTATTTTGGCAATCTATTAAAGAGCTATACAGTATTTGTGGCTTATCGCATTCACGCAGAAAGCAGGATCCTTGGCCATCTCGTTAAATTCTGTTGATGCATAACAATTTAAAGCATGGCACAAGCTGGTATGACATTTAAAGATGCCTTCACTTAATTATATTACACAAATATTGGGTTGTTTATCCTTGGGAATAAAGTCTTTTTGAAGTCAAAGTTGGCATGCGTATAAAGGAGTAAATTTTAACTGATCCCTCAAGTGGGCCTCCTAGCTGCAAATTGGGGTTCTTGCATTTTTAAATTATTTGTGATAAGAAGCATTACACTTTAAATACAGCCACTGGAGTTTGTTTGGTACTTCCCTCCTGCCTCTTCTCCTCTAAAGCAAAATGCATTCTTTAGCAATAACTCATCACATGAAACCAGGGGGGTAAGTGTAGGCTGGGGTGAGAAATGGGACAAACAGTGGCGGTTGTAGCAGTTTGTGTCTGCAAAAAATCCTCCCTTTTGTCTTCAACAGAAGGAAAAAGTCTTGTAACAGTGTCTAGAGACTGTATACATCTAAGAAACAGGGTAATTGGGGCAAAGGAAAAATTGGTGCTTGCTTTTTTTTATCCCCAGACATGATTGTCATGAAGTGAACACTGGAGCTTGGGTAAATTGAAAGGCTGCAAATCAAGAATTCACACTGTTCACTTTAGTGATATGATCACATTTTCTTTAGTGGTAAAGATACTTTTATATATACCACACATAGAAGCTGAAGGGAAAAATGGGCTGGGCTGAGGAGTCTCCAGCCTGGGAAAAAGCACATATGTGGAGATCCTACATGAGGAAAATGACACCATTTGCCTGTGTTGGGAAGAAACTGTGATCGTTTTGTTCTGTGAATTATGTTAATAATACAGAATAGATCAAATTTTGGCTGACTGGACAGTAAAATGGAAGATTGCTGTGTGATTAAAAACCCTGGAATGGAGCTTTCCTTCATTTCCTACCCCATTTTGGCCAGAAAACAAAACAAAACCCCCAAAAACTACAGAATAGTCTTACCTAACTGTACTTGTAAGTAAAGACGACCTTCAGATGCAGACCATCACTTCGAGAGGAACTGCACATCAACTGAGCTACATTAAATGGCTTTCTGTTAATTTCTAGACTTCTCTTAGAAGAAAAATGTAGTGGCTTGAAATGACTTTATGTTGGTTGGGTAATAAGAAACATTTACTTCACCCAATTCTTTCATCATCTAGGAAAAATGTACGGTATTTCACTCTCACCAAGAACAGTCACACAGAAGGCATTCCCTAAACACAGCTTAGAGCACTTGCTTGGGTAGCTAATATTTTTCTTCTTTCGTTTATCTGAGATATCCACTCATGGAAAAATAAAATTTATATCCCATTTCTTAGTATACTCGTTAGCTACTTAAAAGTGTTGGTTTTGGTTTTTTAAAATGGTGTACATACATACATTAATCTTAACTCTGCAGTTGCTCTTACTCAGCCACAGCTCTTCCTCCTGCAGCTCTGAGCTGCAGTTCACCTGGGAACTTCTTTGCCCCTAAAGATAAAGTCTCAAAAAGCTGAGAAGAAGGGCTTGTCCTAGTGGGGTGTCCTCATCTCCTTCTTATGGTACTTCGCAAGCTACGTTGCTCTGGATAAGTATCTTGAAAAACGTGCAGGCCAGTGGGAATTAGCACCACTGCACCAACAGCAGAGCTATTCCTTTCACTGAAGAAGTTTATGTCCTCAATATACTTTTGGCTTTGTTGTGTGTCCTCCCTATCATTAATTAACTAATGATCTGATATGAAGTAATTTTATATATCATGGACTATTGATAAAATCAGTGTTTAGTATATTAGCAATTAGGAAACTAAGAGGATGTTAGGAATCCTTACGTCCAATTAATCACTATGATTTAAATTACTGTCCTCCCATTATCCTCTATTTCAGTCTATAAACTGTCCCTTATTGATGATGGATGTGTACAGATGCACTCCTGGAGCAGCTAAACCACGTCTTGGAGTATTTGCCAATGCAGCGGGATGGATCCATGCACAGGCACTATGTCCCGAGTCTCGGCAAGCTGATCAGCCAGACCACAAGCCTCCTTTAGCCTAAATCCCATTGATTTTTTGCAAGATTTAAGAGCCCCAGTTTGCCCTTAGATCACCACAGCTTTGTAAGTACTGGTATGTCTGCTTACTGCTAGTGCCCATGGCCAAAAACATAGTGAAGTGCTCCCAAAAATAGGCAGACATGGAGCATGGTCTGAGTCCTGCTGGTGTCCCTGAGTGGTACAGCCCCATGGAGGCGGCCTAAAAGCCAGCACGGGACTGCCCTGGGGTGCTCTGTAAATCAGCTAGGTGCATCAATAGCTTTCAGAATCTGGCATTAAGGTTTAGGTCCTCAAAGTGTTGTGGCACCTGCCTTTAACCGGTTACAGCATTTCCAATGACTGGAGCATGGGTGAGCAACTCCCACTGGTGTAATTTTTTATTGGAGTTGGACATTACCTCACTTTAAGGATCTGCACTAAAGCACTATCTTAGGTTACTGTCTGCAAGTAAAACTATCAGGGGACTAATCTGTTGCTAAAAGGAAAAGGTACCAATTTTTAGTCCTTCTAAGAAAAAAAAAAAAAAAGGGTAATTTCTGCACAGAAACATTCTGAATTATCACAGAGGAAAGCTTAATGCTATGCTTTGGTGCAATGTAGCAAGGTCTCCTCCTGCAACTACTTCTGACACAAATTAAACAGCCTTCCTATCTACCCTGGTAAACAGCATATTCTTTACTGTTTCTACTAAGTGTAGCTCAAATATTTATCTTATACTTTCTATTCATTGCGAGATTTGGTTGGATAAATTCTAGCTTCATAATAAACATCTCTCATACTTAATGGACCAGCAAAGAGGCTGCTGAGCTCCAAGCTGCACCAGCAAGGCCAGTGACTCCTGGGGAATTGCTTGCAGGTGCAGGTACTTGGCAATGCCCAGAGCTTGCCAAATGAAGGCAGTAATGACTGGCATAAAATGTTTGGCTGGTGTGTTAGTTGAACCGGGTACACTGCAAAGCCATGACTTGCAGAGCTCCTGTTCACAGCTCGGCAGCGGTTCCACCAGATATCTGCATGTGACCAGGAGAGGCACCTCTTCGTTGTAGCTGTACCACCCGGAAAAGCAGTCTGTGGCACAACGCAGCAGTCTGCTGCACAGCCCAAGGACATAACAGGCATGACTGGGGAAAGTAAGGAAAACCTGCAGCAGCATCAGCTCATACTCCTTAATAATTCTGCATGTTTTTTCCTTTCCCTGTTTTCTTTCCCCATTTCCTTTCATTTCCTTCTTTTTCTTTTTTTTTAATCAAATTAAGAGCACTGGGTTTTGTAGCTACATCAATTTTTAGTCATAAGAAGGTAGGAAACACAAGATACACATGCTCACATTTGTCATTGAGGTGTGAATCTATAATCCCAGCCCTCACAGCCATACCTACCCAAAAGGTGAGTGCCCAGCTATTTCAGATGTTCAGGAGCTGTCATGTAAGGCAGACCCATGCCATGGTGGTGCATGCCTTGGTCCTCATGGATCAGCTAACTGCCTTTCATCTATGCATTTTTCAAAGCATAACTGCATATGTGAGCACAACTTCAAGCCTGACAGCCTGCTGTCACAGTGGCTGGATCAGAGCAGCACCAGAGCAGCAGGGTTGGGCATGCAGGTGGTGCTGAGTGGAAGACAAGCACAGGGTGATTGCCAGGCCATGCAGCTGTGCTGATCTTATGCTCTTATGGGGATTTTTAATTTCAGTGCATGATGCCTGATTTGCAGGTAGAATTTGAGCCTTTGGGCTGATTTTACTTAATCTTACAAGATCTCCTGAGAGATATTTAATGGGAATTCAGAATTAACTGTCCCTACAGCTGCACATCCAAAGATTAGTTAAACTTGAATATCTTCTCAGCCCTTATCATTGAAAATCATGAGCTATTATTTCTACCTTTTTTCCTTAAGCCCTTGATTCTTCCTTCATCCCTGTGCTGTTGCAGCTATAGTGTCTCTATTTGAGGCTGTCTCCTCCTCTTCCATCTTCTCAGAGCGGGACTTTCTACAATAGGATGTACCCATGTCATTCTTCCTTTCCTCATTTGTGGGAATCATCTGCAGGAGCAGTACTGTTGTGCTCAGAGGCTTCAACCAAGCTCTAACATATAAAATGGGGACCATAGCTGAAGTCCTGGTAGCCATTGGAGAAGCCCTACCAAGCAGAAAGAAAAAGGCACAGAGAGGTTGAATGACTTACATAAAGACACATGGAAATAACAAGCCCCCTGTGACCTTGGTTAATGTTCTGCTCTTTGATCCACCTGTCTTCTCGTGACTAGTACCTGGTGCTGCAGAGGGATGGATGTGTGCATTGGGCTGTCCATCCATTTCTTGAATGGGAAGAATGGCATTTGAGTCACACCCCAAAGTAATCTGCACTTCAGCTTGGCACTTCTGAAAATTACCTTGGTGATAACAAACAAAAGTGACTACAAACACCCTATATCAATTTTATGCTTTGAGGAGAGTTCCCCCAGGATCTGGTTGGAGTTTTATGTTCTGTGCACGTGTGTGCTGTCACATATGTGCATAAGAAGTGTTTTACCCCTCATATTTGGCTGTTTCTCATGTGTGACAGAAACTTGCTGTGCTTTTTTTGCTAGTTCTGATGCCTCCACAAGTACCTGGCCTGTTTAGTTATTGCACTGAAATGTGCTGTAGTATTAGCTCATTGTTATTCATATGTACAGAGTAACGCCTCTGAACAATATGGTTCATGCCATGTATGCTGGCATGCTTGCATTAAATGACAGCATTTCATACAAGCGCTGAATTGAATCCTGAGTGGATATAAAACAAGGTGGCCCTCTACTAACTTGCAGTTTTCAAGTCCTGCTTACCTGTATTCTTACCCACCAGCAGAGTCACAGGATGGACTTTGTAAGGCTGGCTGGAGTGCTGCTTAGTCCAGAATCAGTCTGATTTATGCTCTTCTTTATCCTAAGATGATGAGTATCAGTCATAGGACCTGAGATCCTTTTTGATTAGCTCCTAGTGTTGACTTGTCCTACTCATCCAACACACAGCTTAATATATGGCACATTATATTTGAAAAGTTACTGTTTAAATACCTTAATTATGTGTTTTGTCATAAAGTCTCTGCAATAAATTGAAAGGTATAAATAATGGGGAGATTCTCCACAACACACATTAATTTCCTAATATTTTTATCACATATAATGCAAAGTACATTACCAGTTACTTCATCATTGTCATTAACACTGAGAATTAAAAGTAACTGATATATAAAATATTATTATACAATATCTGCATTTCCTTCTCATATCTTAATCTCCATTATCACAAATACTGTATTGCCTTCTACCAGCACCCACCAGTGAAATATGCAGTGAGTGCTTTGTGACAGGCTCCTGTGTAGTATGGGACAAGGTCTGGCACCATCTAGGAGGGATGCCAATGGTATAACCTGCATGCTTATGAGGCTCTAAAGAGCATTGGGGTGGTGCTGCTGCTGTTACAATAAAAGAGATTGCTGTTGACATGGCTTTCCATGAATTCCTATGACCTACAAAAAATTATGTTGAACAGCCAATTATGTTATATTACCAGTGACTACGAAACAAGGATCTAATCTGAATCTCACTGATGCTAATGAACATTCTTACATTTACTTCAAAAGGTGCTGCTGGATCAAGCAGCAAATTATTTTCCTCCAGGGTATTTAAATTTTGATTATGTCCCACAAAACTAGAATCTCTCAGCTCTAATGAGCAGCGCGTAACTCTTGCCCTGTTACAAGGAAAACATAGAGGGTGACATTGATGAAACAAGGTGGATCTTTCCTTCCACCAGCTATTTGACAGTTGAGACAAACTGTCTTCTGCTACGAGGTCCTACTAGAGACTGGATTGCTGGTACAGAGGGCAGGGTCAGTGGTATAAACTTTCAGAGCTTCAAAACCACCCCAACCACAAGGTGTTTCTATAAAGCACATATTTCTGGCCTACTTGAATCCAGCTGTGTGACTTTCAGGTCAGGACGAGGAATTACAATACAATCTTCACTAACTTTTGATTCTCCACAAAAGGTCTTAACAAAATTGGATGAGTTTTATATGAATATGTTAGCAGGGTGTAGAATAACTCTTTGCTTGCCTTCTTCTCACTGAACTGGTAGGTAGCCTTTCTAGTGTGAATAGAGGCCTTTTTTTTGTAGTGAAAGACTTATGAAAATATAATAAATGAATAGAAAAAGAAGCACAGCAAGTTCTGCATCTTTTCATTGATCTGTTATTTTTAGTAAATCACATGTAATCACAACACAAAATCCTTGAAATAGGATGTGACAAAAATAATCAGAAATCAAGCTCAACCTGAATATTAAAAGCATCAGCTCACAAAGAAAAGCAAGAACACATTTTAGATGGTCTAGTTAGCATATTGCAATCTATTTAGCAAGGTGTTTAGCCTACACTGCATCTGGTGCAGTGCTGTGGTCAGTATGAGTTTTCAATACATTTATTTGCCTGCTTTATACTTCAGATGTGCCAGGCGCTGCCAGATGTGTTAAGCCATTTCCTCAGATTGAATCCAGGGTTTAGCATCTGCAGCTCCTGCAATGTTTACCCCAGGTAAGGGCAGAGGAGACGCATGTTAGGAGGGCAGTTCAACATCCACTGTGAACACGTGAAGCAAAAATTAATTATAGCATATACTGTATGCGATAGAAATGATTTACTGCCTAATTATGTCTCCTGTTTCCATTCTGATGAATTAACGTTTGTTGTGAGCCTTGGGAAACCAGACACACTTTAAAGTTGTAATGAGTGCTATCATTATTGCCTTTGATAGTCATTGAAGTATAATTATCTGATAGTCTATTTAAAAAAAATTCAAAACTACTCATATAGGAGTTCTGAGCTGGCAAACTACAGAACAGTCACCTTAGGAGCTCAGCTGCTGAGCTATTTTCTGTAGCGGCACTGCCATCTCCTGGAAAAACCTAAGTTGTGCTTCCAGATTTTTCACCTTGGAAGAAACTTTTCAAGAACAAGAGGTTAAGTACAAAAGCCAATAACCACTTAAATTTAAGGTATTCGAACTTGCTGAGATACCTAGTTTCAATGTCAGAAATGCCTGCATGACTCTTTTATCACAGGATTTTGCTGAGGAACAAGAAGGCATTTGATGTTTGGAGTGTCATGGGCTACTGCTATCAAAAGGAGATGGGGAGGAGAGTTTGGTGCTCCAGTGCTTTGGTGCTCCTTTATAAAACATAAGTTCCCTAAATACATCATGAATTGCCCAAGAAGTGATGCAGAATTACTTTACTTAATGCCGCCAGCAGTTAGTAATCCAGAAACAGATACTTTGAGATTACGAAATTTTAGCAGTAGAGATTTATACTGTAGTCTTCATCTGAAAGGAGATGGTATTGTACCTTTTTGTCTGCTTTCGTAGCCTTTCCTGAGCCACCCTGTAGTAATTAGCGTTGGCTATGCTACCAACTTACTAAGCATGGTTCTGGCTGCCACTGTAGTATTTCCCCCAGCTCTGAACACACCTTCTATGTCTGTAGGTGCTGTGTCAATTTTATTATTCAGATACTATGTTTGTCCATATCCCCAGTTGTCCTCTGCCCCAGTGCCAGCTTTTCCATCAATTAGCTTGGACCTCTGGCTGCTGTGTGTGACCTTCAGTCTAAGGAGGAACTGTAGTAAGAGCCTCTCACCTCTTCCAAGGCTCAGCTTCCCCAGACTGGGTCTAAGACCAGCTGGAGGATAAAGCTGTGGCTCCGCCCATAATGGAAGGGGACTCTTCCCTGTCTCCCCTCCCTCTTGTAGAAACAGTGGGAGATTTGCACCCATGTCTCACATGGAACTGCCCTTCCGCAGGAGACAGGTGAAGCACGTAGCTGCTCAGCAGTGGTATCTTGCAAGCGGAGCTGAAATCTCCCTCCAGGCTCAGCTTCACGCATGCCTTTTCTGTTTGCATAGTCATAGGGCTGAGGAAAAGCTGCTCTTGTTTCAGCGAAATAGCTTCTTACTTCTTCGAATTATGGAATTGCATTCAACTACAAAAGATAAAATCCTCACTGGCACTTATCAGGTAACCTGCAAGACCATGCATTTAATACCCTACCCAACCCTAAATACAATTCTAATTACTTTAAAATTTGCCAGGCTTTGTTTTCAGGGTATTTTTGTATTTCTAGTTACAACCAAAGGGTATTTTTACCCAAATTCCTCTTACAATTACTGTCTCTCTGCTGGGGAGAAGCTATGCCTGATCTATCCACACATTACTATCCACACTCTCTGTAATGGCAACCCATTACTCCCACACCTGCCTCAGCTGGTCCCATTCCCATCTCCACAGTGCTGGAATATGGGTATGCCGGCTGCTCATTCAGCCAGCCACACACAGTTCCAGCTGAACGGTTCCCCCTCCCATCACGTTCCGTATGCTGCAGGGATGCTGGCCTTGTAGACATCCAGAAATTGCACAGCCTTTTGCTAATACTCTGGATTCAAATATTTTTTTCTTCCTGTGATGCATGCAAGATGTCAAAGCTGCTGCAAAGGAAGTCACTAGCAGTCAGTTGCTTAACCTGTGCATTTCTTACTGTGCATAGTATCAAGCTAGTCTCTGAAATACTCCTGTGGATGGTAGGACTGTGGAAAGTGGCACCCATTTTGACTGTGGTCAAAGCAAGAGTTATTGCTGGTCTGTGGAGGATTTCTTTTTATTATTTCTAATTTCCTCTGCAAGATTTTTACATCACGCCTTGTCATAGACTTGCTAAAATTTCTGTAACTGCAGACTGTGCTTCCTTTTTAAAATTATGAAATAGCATCAGGATTCTATTTTCTTTTAAATAAATTCCATATAACCAGTTGATACTGGTATCAGTACCTATGAGAATTTTTTTCCCAACCTAGAAGAAAATTACAAGTTTTCTAGACAAGAAAACTTTTCCTGTAGTATTGTAGGATACATGCATGCCAGGTTCATTACTTGGCAGTCTCTGCCTGCAAGTGTACCACTGAAGGATGAGGAATATTTGTGCATCTGCAAAGAGAAGAGAGGCAACAGACTTTGTTCCCTCCCTGAACACATTTATTCCCTTCAGCTGCCAATAGTTCTCTCTCATGCTTAGGGTTATGTTTGATATTAGTTTTCCAATAAGCCTATCTGGAGAGAACATCAGCAACTCTGAGTTTTTACCCAAAACAGATTGCACAACCAAATTGCTTGTTTTTCTAAGCATTCAGACAGACATCTACCAAGGTTCCTCAGTCACAGAGTACTGCAAGAAGCATAGTTTGAATTGGCCTCATAAATAGGGACAGGAATTCTACAATACTCCAAAAATTATTTCTGAAGAGCTCAGATTTTTCAACCTAGCCTTTATCATCCCAGCTTCTCTGTACTGAGTAGCCAATAGTGACCCCAAAGCAAAACCATTAACAGCTCTGAAAGTATGACAGTTCATGTGGCTGACCATTACAACACTCCCTTTTCCTCACCTCCTACAACATTTCTGAAGTACTGCCAAACCTACAAACTCATTTTCTGCAATAGCAGCAGAACCTCACCACATTCATATTTCTCTGTGTGTCAGGTAGAGGAATGCTTGCCTATCACTGCATTGGTTTTCTGTCACTAAAATGTCCCTGTTGGATGGTCAGTGTTACTTCTGTGCTTAATTTCTATTTGGAAGCTTCAAACTTAATGAAGGCTAACAGATTATTTGATTAATTTGATAGGTGGACCACTCGGTGGATAAAGAACTGGCTATCCAGTTTGTGTGTGGCCACACACAAAGAGTTGTGGTCAATGACTCAATGTCCAGCTGGAGACCAGTAACGAGTGGTGTCCCTCAGGGACTGGTGCTGGGACCGGTCTTGTTCAACATCTTTGTCGGTGACATGGACAGCGGGATTGAGTGCGCCCTCAGCAAGTTTGCCAATGACACCAGGCGGTGTGATTTGGTGGATACGCTGGACGGAAGGAATGCCATCCAGAGGGACCTTGACACGCCTTTGAGGTGGGCTGATGCCAACCTGATGAAGTTTAACCATGCCAACTGCAAGGTCCTACACCTGGGTCAGAGCAATCCCAGGCACAGCTACAGGTTGGGCAGAGAAGAGATTCAGAGTAGCCCTGCGGAGAAGGAGTTGGGGGTGTTGGTCAATGAGAAACATAACATGAGCCTGCTGCAGTGTGTGCTCGCAGCCCAGAAAGCCAAGGAGGGCCACGAGGATGATCGGGGGGCTGGAGCACCTCCCATATGGAGATAGGCTGAGAAAGTTGGGGCTGTTCAGCCTGGAGACGAGAAGGCTGCATGGAGACCTCATAGCAGCCTTCCAGTATCT
>WYDI02026560.1:0-14994 GCA_009867235.2 Psittacus erithacus | reverse complement strand
TGAAAGTCAGAAACACAGTGCTGCACCAGCCACTAAGAAGGAGAAAAAATGACTGCTACTGCTGAACCCATGACAGTGCCCAACCTCCTCACCCATACCTTTCCTCATTCCACTTCAACACACAACTGAATACTAAAAAGAGCCTGTTTCCCATTCCATCTTCATTCAGATCACACTGTTTCTTCCTACACAGATCCTGCATCTACTTCAGAACTCAGGGGAAATAGATAAAACCCCTTCCCTCTTTTCAGGTGTCTAGGTCACAATAGCTACTGAAGAAAACCTGTAGCTGCAGGAATGTGGGTCTGAGCCCACATATTTACCACGTAGGGAACAATCAAAGAAGTTCCACAGGGAAATACAAGAGGTCTCCACTCCACAAACCACTTTTCTTAGGCTTTGAATGTGGCCAAATGTCTGCAAATTTTAACCTAGGTTTCAGAAGACATGTCCATGTCAATATTGTACCAGCTTCCCTGAATAGTTAATTCTTCAAGTGCAAGGGTGAAAGGTCAGAAGCATTTATTGCTATGCAGGTATGCACAGTTATAATAACAACCCATTGTACATAAGACTTTTCAAGCACTGTTATTATTTATAGACAGGCTGAGGCCATATTTTATTTATTTGTTTTTGTCTTAAAAATGGCCAAACTTTTATGGCTTCAATTAAAAAAATACAAACCCCATTATAGGATCAAACCCTCTTCAGAAATATGCACCCAAATGATTCATATCTGGTGAGTTTATAAAAAATGAAAGCAGAAAAATGGAAGAGTAATGCAAGCCCAACAATTTCTAGGCTGGCCTTTAATAAAACAAGTTTATTCATCTTAATGACTCTTCTCCTAGAAACTGAGATTGTTTGCTTAAATGAGTAATTTATAGGATTAAACTATTACAGGGAAAACTAGTTCATTTAGGAAATAAAACATTTGAGAAAAGAAGTCCTTCATATGTGTTGAATTATTGAAGGCTTTGCTCCACAATGGGACAAGTTCCACATTTCTCAAGAACTCAGCACCTGTTGTACATTTAGCAAATCACACACATTACCCACTGCTCTCTTCCTAGCATTATATTCCCTGAAGCCTACTGGGAATACTTTTGAATGTAATTCTACAGATAAAGAAATATCTGCTCTTGAGTATTTCTATTATCAGACAAAGCCAGGCTAACAAAGCAAGGATACATGGCTCATCAAAAATTGTCATGCTGGAAATAAAAGGGAAACACATCTCGTGGCACACCAGAGGCAATATCCAATTATTTCAAATTCCTCTTCACAAAGAATGACCACATCTTTCAATTCTGAGAAACCATCTCTTGCATAAGCACTCTATGGGTTTGGTCTTTTCATGGTACTGCACATGGTACAGTGCTCTCAAGTCTTGCCGAAGTCAGTGGGAACTGATGTACTTTGCTCCTAAGACTGATCAAAGTCTGGCCAAAGGCAGGCCCATATGTATGGTCAAAGTCATTATTAGGATTCAGACATGAATAATATCTATGAAAGCCAGAGATTCAGCCAAAACACAGTTTCAGACGCAGTACAAATGTTTTCCTTCATGTACAGACTGCCAGTACTCAGTTATTCAAGGCTCTCCTCAGTTAGGCTCCAACTCAAGTGCTTAAATTTAGGTGTGTGAATATTCATGCTCAAATCACACTGAAATGTGTAGTGTTACTGTTCCTTATTATTAGGATTTATTCTTTCCTCTATCCTTTCTTAGCTAGATTGTCTTCCCCCTCTCTTGAGACAAACAGAACAAACTTTGAAAGCCCTTGAGATCTTTGCCAGGCTCAGAATTTTCAGGAACATTTATGTGCAGTTGTAGCTTTGTCCTCCTATAAACATTTTTACAAATAAAGTCTTATCAGATTCTTGGGTTTGAAAGGTGTCAGGAAAGTGGCAAGGTAGGATTCCCCACTTCCTTCTTTTGCTTTGTTTTGTTTTAATTTTTGCTTTGCTTTGCTATGGTTTTGGTTTTGTTGGGTTTTTTTCCTCATTTTTTTTAAAATCAGTTCTTTCATACAGTTATTCTATTCTATTTTTAGCAGTATCTCCTACTGATTTTTTTTACGTATACCCCTTAATTTCAGCTACAGCCTTCTCAGTGCCATTAGGCTATTTAATACTATTTTTATTTTAATGTGTCAGTGTGAATTAATAGCAAACCGGATATTTGAACCATTAGTGTATCTTATTTGTTACCCTAAGTCTTTTATTTACCATATTTACATTTTATTTTTTTTTAATGGGAAAACAAATCTTTGTTTTTTCTTTAGGAGGATTCTGCAGCTTGTCAATTAGTATACAAGTGACAAAGTTTGACTTGAAGCCTTTGAGGTGCTCTCATCTTGCACTGAACAGAGCACAGCTTTCCAAAATAAGCTTGCTAACATCAGAACCTCTTATTGCTAAGAGAAGTGTAGCCTGGTAAAACCACCTTGCTTCAATAAATCCATACGAAATGGCAGCCAACCTGTCTAAAGACAATGGAAGGAGTTTTAAGCAATACATAGCAGGTTGTTACATCAGCCTGTTTTACTGGAGTAAGAAAAAAAGTGCGAGGATATTGAGGAAAATAGAAGGGAGTGAGGGGGAACATATCATCCACTTACAGAGATTGCAGAATGTAAATGTGCTCTATCAGTCAGAAAACTAATGGAGGTGAGAATGACCTACCTCAGGCTAATAATGTACAGTACATGCAGGTTCTCAAAAGAATTTCCAATTAAGCTTCTTTTTATTACCACACTAACCAAAAGCTCCACTACTGCATGGTACATTACTTTTAAGAATTGAGCATTAATTTAGGTCAGGATAGGTATTCCTATCCTGATTAAGAGAAATGTTACGCAGTATTGACCCTCCCCTAGGAACAGCATGTAAGATCATATAGCAATCCACACCTTACACTATGTACAATTTACAATCAACTACTGACCACCTGGATGGATCTCTACACCACAGTCCTTTAATTCTTCTCAATTTCTAGCACATTAAAGATGAAACACACTACAGTCTTGCTTTCTGACCTTCTGAAATACGCATGCAAAAACACCCACACTCCTGAGAAGCTGAGAATAGAGTAAAACACCAGAGGTACTTTAGCTTTCACAGATTATAAAATGACACATGATATTGGTTACATGAATGGGAATTAAAAACTTTACAATTTTTGGAATGTTCACAATCTCTACATATAAACAATAGCTATTACATGTTTAACTAATGGTAGTGGAATACAACTTGTTAATCCCCACTGGGTCATGGGAGAAAGTAGAACTGTGGCTCTACAGAGTGAAAACCTCCAATGAGTTTCAGCATGAGATACCTACCTTAACAGGCAAACCACTACCTACATATATTTGATTCTACCTGTCTTGTAGAAATCACTTACATGTCTTTACTAGTTACTTACTAATTACTTTTTACTAGTTACTTTACTAATTACTTACTAGTGAGACTAGTCTGATTTTTCTTTGCTAAATTATTGCATCTTAAAAATATTGAAACTTCAAAAGCACAATAAAAACTGGTTCTGGTAGTTTGTGTGACCTACCTCTGTATCTTTTTTTTTTTTAATTATTAAATTTTAATTACCTTTAAATCACTGCAGGATTAAATGCAGTGGTTTAATGACCATTTTTTCATAGACTTAGTGGATACACATGCATTTATACCGAAATTATTATTTTTGAAATCCCTAATGTAAGAAGAAAATATCTATGCTCAAAAGAAATACAGAATATTGCTGATTTTGGAAAATAGGTCCTGATTCAAAATCATCTATTTTAGAGTTCTTTTTATTGGCTTAGGAGTATTGTGAGAAATAGAGAATATTGCTGATTTTAGAAAATAGGTCCTGATTCAAAATCATCTATTTTAGAGTTCTTTTTATTGGCTTAGGAGTATTGTAAATCAAGTCACTGATTAATGCCTCTTTCTTATGGAGCATGTACAAGTGACATTGACTTCAGTGAAATTCTCTGAATTCAGGGTAACTCTACTTTGCTTCTATATGTGATTGTGCTAGTTACTATGAGGAAAAGTCTTTTAGATAGCATAAATAGAAAGGAAAAGGAAAAATAAAAGAAACAAACCCCAAAATAAAATAACATCACATTATTGCTGTACTCAACCAGCCAATGTTAGAAGAAAAAAAATCACTTTTTGCATGACCCTGAACTGATTTCCCTGGGAGTCAATAGAAAGACTTGGGATTTCATGGTGGTCTTCCCGTTGATTGCAATGGACATTCAAGTAGAACTTTCTGGTCTCTAGACCACATTTGTGTTCCTTCTTACTATGTGGTTCTGCTGATTTTAACATTAGGCACGAAATCTGCTTTGGTTTTCTCAGTTATTGCGAAGCTAATTTATTAATATTAACTCTGTAAGGTTCTGTAGTGGAAGACTCCAAGTTAACATAATGTACTCTTAATGCTATTATTTTTTATGAACAATTGGAAAATAATTGGCCCTTGAATATGAGCTTACCATAACCATGATCTTCTGAGATTACCTGCAGGATAAATCTGAATCCAACTCTAGCTATATGTAAATTCATAAAAAAAAATTTCTCAGGGTTTTATTTCAAATTTGTATATACAAGACCTTGAAGGTGAAATATGCACTTGATCACAAGACAAAGGTTTAATGTGACTCTAATTAGAAACATAACCAGTTCTGCTAATTTACCTGAAGGAAGAAAGTCTGTGCTACGCAGTGAGCATTAATCTGGGCCTCAGGAGACTGCCACTCAGCTCCTTGCTTTTGCAGGTTCCATCTCTATGACACTGTATGAATCATATATACCCAGATTCTGAAAGGTATTTCATTATCTGCCATTAAAAATTTCATTCAATCTCAGTTAGTTGCCTAAATAACAGAACTAAAAATAACCCTATGAAAATAACAAGGGATTGACGATATCTCAGAATATTCCCTATTTCACTTAAAAAGACCATCTATATTGTATTACTTATAAATGTTTTCTCGGTATTAACACCTGTTTGACCTGCTTGTACACATAGTTCATTAAGGAAATGCCTTGATTTCTCTAGAAAAGCTATTCCAGTATTTGCTTACCTTTAAATTGATTTCTGTGTATGAAATTATTCCGTGCCTTATTTCTTCACTTAGAAAATGGGGCAACTTTTCTTATTTAACTGAACTCTAGCAAGAATGAAACTACTTACATCTAAGGAAGTTATATTAGTCAAGTTTAGGTGCTGAAATTAATGTACTCCACATTTGAACAACTTACTTGGATATCCAATCAAAACTAAGCACTGCAATTTGGGAAATATACAAAAGAGCTGAGATATACAAACATAGCCAAGTTACCTAGGTGTTTTTGAATTAATCAAATTCTGTTAACAGCAACAAACACATTTTTGCATGATACAATAGATTATATTCCTCCATCAGTATTTTAAGGAAAAAAAAAAAGGAGTAAATAATTGCTTTATTTCATTATGTTATCTTCACTAACTCATTATAGAAGTTGAATGTGAAAACTATATGTGAAGAATATACCCCTAAGGAAACACACTGTGCTTATTCATCAAAGCAGTGATAACATTCTTTTCAAAACTGATCTCTGTAAAAGTACAACAGACTGACAAACATGAAGTTTCAAAAGAAGACATAATGTCATTTTTCCACATTTTTTGAACTTTGAGGCTCAGAATTCATATCATTAATAAAAACTTAATTTTTCTGATTCAGAATTTGAAAAACAAATAGCTATCAAAACTGGAATTCAAGATTTTCAGACAATCAAAATGAAGTATTTGATTGGTCAATCACAATTTTCTGTGTGATTACTGGGTCATGAAAATGTTTGGAACTTTGATTTACTGTCTCAGGGGAAACATTTTAGATTTGGGTACTCAAACATGGGAGTAAATTTCTTCCAATTTAGCTTTCCTAATAACAGATAATGTGGATTTTCCTAGGTTGGATTTGTTTGACAGCTGGCATTCACATGACAGTTTAAGCAAAAACAGCATGTTGCACAAATTTTGGAAAAGTAATCTATCTTTGTCAACATTTGCTTTCCCACAACAGATTTTAAAATCTGACACTTTCCCACATGTGAGTTAACAAGAAATGTTTTTCTCTCTTTCTTATCAGAATTATATTAGACTAGGCATTGCTGGTTTCTAAGATCTATAACTGAACATATAGTCTAAACACAGCTTGTTCGTCTGCGGCTAACTCAGGTGAAAAGAAGAAGACTCGGGACCCTTTTATCATTGTGGGTCACAAGACATCAAGTTTACATTATACTTTCATTCCCAGTCACCTCTATAAGTACCATCTGTGCTTCTCATTCATGTTTCACCTGCTTTCTAATTGGCACCTCGCAAAGCTGCACACCTGCAGCAGCTCAGTTCTCACCTTACCACCCATCATCCGCTAAGTTTCTACAGCACAGCCTAAACAGAAATAATTTTGTCACTACATTATTATACGTCCTCCTCTTCCATGAAATACAGTAATAATCAACTGGTTAGAATTGTTATTCTTGGGAAACAACAGTTATTTCTTTGGCATCTTTACACATTTTCACATTAAGTGAAAATCTCACATGCCCAATGTCAGTATGGCAATTGGATCCTTTAAGACCACAATAAGGGGCTGAAAACAAAAGCAAAACAAAAAAACCCAAACAACCAAACCCTAACCAAACACACACAAAACCCCAGAAATGCAGAGTTTTCTCTTCAGATGTCATTAACAAGTATGCCAAACCACAGCCAAATGTTTTGAAATGCTCTCACTGTTGAAATACATACTTTTGCATTAGGTGCATTTCTTGTAAAGTCACACCAACCCTGTTCTGTTGGGCTGGTTGCTCTTTGTGAAGGGTTATTTTATTTTTCTGCATTGCATCCCATTTCATGTAGATTACACACACTTGCACACACACCCCACACTTACCCACAAGCCCAGCTGCTCATGAATAACTTCACTGTGAAGCAACTCAGCAAACCCTGACTACTATGTGGACAAAACACATCACTTCAGGGGAGTCTGATGCTTTTTTCAGATTTACAGCAGTACGGAACATTGTTCTCTTATGCACTGTCACGCAGCAGCAGAACTGTGTTCCTCTGAGCCTCTGTCATGTGACCAGTACATGCTGTTATAGCCAGTGTTTTCCTCTGATTCCCAGACAGGTGTACATGTGTATGTTTGTGAGTATATGTATGTGAGGAGTGCACAGTGATAATCTGCCCTAATACTATTTAAACCACCATTGCACAATTATTAGTGCTAAATAGTATATGGAAAATTTTTTGATGTTACAGTGGCTTTATTTTCCCTCTCCACCTATTTGGTATTAGTCTTATTTAAGTAAAAAAAACCCAAACCTAAGCATTGATTATTCTGTGATTTGCTTAATCCCCTAGTGTCTGTAAGTCTATTCCTATGTGATCACTTATGCTTCTTTGAAGCAGGTGGAATAGGATGCTAAACTCTACCCAAGCAGAGCTATTATGAATCACTCATTTTGTGGTCATGTTACAGAGCTGTAAATAACTTCTCTAAAGCCAGTAAGCACTGCTTAGACAGACAAATGCTCTCTTAAAATCAGAATATTGTAGTCTTCACAAAACATAAAATTAAAAAATACAGTAATGGAAAATTATGGCTGGGAAGAAACTGTGATACACATTAATAAAATTGTTATATTTACCAAAAAAAAAGGGGGTAAAGTATATGTGGAATGACATTTTCTACCTGGGCCATGTCCTTTGCTTAACAGGGCCTGTCTGTGCCTTCAGCATGTTAGATTACTGGTCTGTCAGCCACAGACTGGTCTGAAAGTTCTGTGCTGTTTACTGGCATTTTTAAGAAAATAGTATGCAACTGATCTTTGTTGAAGAAAACAGTCATAATCTATTGATTTTAATGGCAAAAAATAATTAGGTCTACAAATACATGCAAGCAACTTAGGAGTAAAGACATTTCAAAGAAACTGCTGAGAGTATTTGAGATCAGAGCTTTCAGTAATGAAAAATACTTACAAAAAAGTAGAGAGCATATTAAAGGATGGAAAAATGCAATACAATTTAACTGCTGAATACTTGTATACGAAAAACCAAAGACATTTGCAATGTAGAGATGATGTTGCATGTTTGCAACTCAATAATAACCAAATACTAGCTTCACGGTATGCCTCTTCTAATGGTATTCCAATGGATTAGCATTAAAGGATCTCCACCAATGAAGTGTAGTTAATGTAAAGCTCAAGTTGGTCATACAACACAAATATGTCTAAAAATTTAATGTAATTTTTTCTTTTTTTAAATATTGAATGAAAATAAATGTAGACTGGAAAATCTCATGAATTTGGAATTTACTGGTAGGGAAACCATTTCTTTGCCACACTTTCAGAAGTGGAAAACCCCATCCCATTTCCTAATCCCTGTTCTAGCTTGCACAGCATATTTAGTTCCAATGATTGCACTACTTAGATACATTCCTGCCCAAGAAACCCAGCCAAGTATATCTTTATTTAAATTGTAAGAAAAAAATAGTGCCACATGCATATTTTTGGGTAATATTTCTTCCTACCCCGTGGTAGAAGAGATACCAGTCTCTTTTAACAATGTTCCAGTGAAACAAGCCATAACTCTAAAATCCTGTTGAGAAAGCAAGCACTATACAATTACAGAATCACAGAATGGTTGAGGTTGGAAGGGACTTTTTGTGGCCATCTGTGCCTACCCGTCTTGCTCAGGCAGGGAAACCTAGAGTTAGTTGCCCAGGACTACATCCAGATTGCTTTTGACTATCTCCAGTGACAGAGACTGCACAACTCTCTTGGCAGCCTATGCCAGTGCTCAGTCCCACTCAGTGAAAAAATGTTTCCTGATGTTCAGAGTGAACTGCTTGTGTTTAAGGCTGTGCCTGTCACCTCTTGCCCTGTCACTGGGCACCACTGAAAGAAGCCTGGTTCTGTCTTCTTTATAAACTCCCTTCATACATACACATTAACGAGGTCCCCCAGAAGTCTCAATTCAACTTCATGTATTAAAAATATTAGCTCAGACCTGTTTCAGTGTTGGGCCAACATTTAACTAACTACACTAGGCAGCAGACAACTATTTTAATACCTAAAACAAGGACATCTGTCGTTAGCAAGGTAAGTCCTAATACTGTTAAATATGCAGAACTTTTTGATATGTTCTTTTTTTTAACCTTATAAATCATCCTAAGAACTCCTCTACTTCCATTCTGAGTTACTAAGCAAAAAAGCAGACTACCATCTTAGATATGGGCCTGTCCCCATGTGTGTCTGTACGCTTCAGAGAAGGGACAAAATAGACTGAATATGTATCCACCCATATTGTTAAGACTTCAAACATGGTTTGAAGACACAATACATAGGAAAAGCTAAATGTCTCTGATGGGGCACTTCAGCATTTGTGCACGGTAACAAGGAAACTGCCTGAAGCTGCATGATAGGACATATTTAGCCCATCCCCTGTGGGGAATCCAAACCTTCACCCCCAGATTAGCAGGGTCATGCTTTGCAAACATAAGGAAGATACAATTTAGCCAGGCATGTCACCATCCAGCTTTTCTAATACCCTAGTAGTTAAAGTATTTGGGTAAGGTGTGAGATTCTTGTTTTTAATTAGTGAATTCTTCTTCTAAGAAAGGATCCAACTATCTTAATATAGGGTTGACCAAGACGGAACATACTTCACCTATGTGATGCAGCTGGACTACTTTATATCCAAGAGATAAGGGTAGTTACTTTTCTTCACAAATATTTCTTTTAGATCACTCTACTATTACTAATAATAAAAATTGTATTATAAGCATACTGATAATCTATAATTGACTAAATCTGCCAGTCCATCTACTTTTATTGTTTATTTTTTCTTCATGAAATACATTCTGAAATGCCTCTAAGCAATCAGAGAAAAATTGCTTATCATTTGTCAAATGAGTCCTATAAAAGATATAGCTCATAACAAATGTCATACACAAATACTGAAATTAATGTGCTATTTTGCAATATTAATGCAATTGAGTCCTGTTAGTTTTGTATACAGCCTTGGGAATCACAGCATCAGTTACCATTAAACAGAGGAAAGGATACAATAAATACTAATTTGTATTAAAAAAAAAAATCTGTTCCTTTCTGGTCACTAGCAAAAGAAGACACAGTGGGAACACAAGTCATTCATAAGAATTATTTTTTTACATATCTAGAGAATTTAGCATTTTAGGTAGACTTTCACTGATTAGGGATTGGGGTTGGGAGGGTTAGATCTTGGTAATTCTTGAAGCTGATTCTGAAAACTTCAGTGGAAACAGTCACTGCTCAAGTCTGAATTACTTCTTTTAGCCAAACAGCATGGTTTATGCATTGTGAATGCATGAGTTCATAGCCTCTGTTTGCTTGAATACCCATACCTTCAGGTATAAAAAAAGACTCCTTGAACATCAGTACAAAAAATTTTACCTCTTATGGTAACCACAACTGACTACACAGATATTCACGCACACAAACAATAAGTTTTCTGTCAAATACCCAGAGAACAGTTCTGCAGTATGGCAACACTTGTATCTATTAAGCAAATTCAAAACTTAAATTTTTTTTTCTCATGTTTTCTCTGATATCTCTGAAAAATTTGTGGAAGAAAATATGTCCAGAAACTGTGTTCTGTATCAAAATATTGATAATTCTGATTTTTGAGTGAGCTTTTTGACATATGTTCTTCTTTGTATGAATGTAGTTTTAAAGCAGCTAATTTGGAAAAATAAAAAGGAATTTTACTTTCATGAGCCCAGAATCACACAGTGAAAAATAATCCACAGAAGTCTATATGTGGCACTCCAGTGTGTAAATAACTCATCTCTTAACCACCTCAAAGATTGCTGATAGACAAATATGTTATCCAAAGACAAGAGTTTCTGCTATTTTACAGTTTATCTGGCTGCCACATAAATTTTTCAAGCTCTTCCAGTAACAAATGTTTAAATTATTTGGATAAGAGAAAAGAGGAAAACAAAAGAAAAAATTGTTTATATTTTCCTTGAAGTATATCCTCATCTGTGAAACTGTTGTATCTAGCTGCTTATTCAAGCAGAACTCATTTTATCTCTCCCTTTTTAAATTCATGATATTAATAGTCTGATCAGCTAAATATATAACTGCATAATGTATGCAGCTACTCAAAGTTTGGTGCTTTTTTTTATGTAAGGAAAATTAAATATACCTTCACTAGGACTCTAACACTATAGATTCATTTTCACTACAAACCAGCCAGTGGAAGAGGTGTAAGCTACACTGTGTCTACAGAAGTGCAAAGTATTTGCATATTGCATATCTGTGAAGGTTCATGGAAGAGCAAACAAAAATAATCACTGCTGGACATATTTGTGTCAGACAGCAGTATAGGTATATATTTCTGCTGATGAAATCTTCATTTTTTCATGTGTGCAATTATTAAAGCATGCACAAGGCAAAGTATTTGAATTAATATCCAATAAGCCAAAATAAAGGTACTATAACTGCGATAGTTGGTTTTGCTTAGATATTTTTGTGGACTTTTATAATTCCTGAAATACAGATTCAGTCATAAACAGGATGCATCAACTATTTTAAAGCATCTTTTAACAAAATTAATCAACATATTTTCAGAAGAACAGCTAAACAGATTTAGAACATATAATTTTTAGGAAAAGGTTAGTTGAAAAGTATTTTAAAATATGAAGGCCACTATTTTGCTTCCATTAATAACAAAGAAACACAGAAGGTTGCACTGGAGCAGAACAGAGGCTGAAATGAGCATTTTGACTCCAAAACAAACAAATAAACAGAAAAGGCAAATAATAATTTGCATGTCTCTGTTCAGAAATGCCTCATAGCTGCATATATTCCTATGGAAGAACGTGTGGAAGGGAATAACTATTCAGTGTTTCATTTAGGTGTTTGGTTTAGACTTATTGTTTATAAATAAACCAATCTATTTGTTTATTTATTCCCTTGTGTGCTGTGCCTTGCAGCAAAACCTGATAAAATGTATTAGAAATTAAGTATGTTTGTTTCTGCTAATACTAAATATATTCTTTAGCAGGTATTAAATCAGTTAAGGTTTAGTAGATAACTGTTTCAGACAGAAAATTTTGTGAGATGTTTTAAAAATCCTATAATAAAGAATGCAATTCCCTATTAAATTATGCGGGAAACAATGAACGTAAGAAACAGAGAGCCAGCAAAGCAGAATGCAAAATTTTTTGGAACATGAATAAAAATCCAAGAGTGACTTTTTTTTTTGGTGTTTAAAAGAAACAATAAGATCACTGTGCAGAGACCATTTTTCATTAAAATGTTAGGCATTTTTATACCTACTGTACATGGATTAGAGGTGCTTTTTTGCATAAACTAGATAAAATCCTATTGATTGAGGATTTTTTAAAAAATGTCATACATTATAAGGTACAGATTATGGGTCCATAATAATATGCATTGCCATGAAAATATTGTAGCAGCTGTGAGGAGTTCTGCTGTCTGTTGTGCCAATGAAATGAACAAAACCTGTCTCAAAGCAAAGAACACTAGAAAATAAAGCAGGCTTCAGTGTGCAAAAAGCATCATAATGCATACTTGGATTGGTCAGATGGATTTTTGCTGTTGCTTCATACAAATTTCACTGAATTAAATTTCTGAAGTAGTGAAAAGAAGAAATAGTATTCAAGTAGAGGTAGATTTACAAGTAAGAATATTAATTTCCTACAAAATTACTAAAATGTGCATATGCCCATTCACAGCAGCAGGAAAGATGCTGCACTTTTATTGTCTTTCCCTCTGAAAAATTTCTGATTAAGATGAAAAGCGATAGTCCTGCTTTGCCACCAACCTGATTTAACACAGTGATTACAGATGACTGTCTTTTGGTCCCTTGGCAAGGGTCAAGTTTCTAAATTTCTTATTTGTGCAATCCAAACTCACTAAACCAATACTGCTAGCTGTAGCCAGAAGGCTACCACAAGGTTAGGCATGGGAGGTCACGCTGAGATTCATTTTCAGTACATATGAGCAGGTAATTCCCTCCTGAACAGCTCCAAATATAATTTTTTGTTTGGTTGGTTGTTCTTTTGTTTGTTTGGCTGTTTTTTTGTTTGTTTGTTTTTATCTTTAGAGGTCAGATTATCTCAAAAAAGTCTGAAGAACTGCTGAACTGAAAATTGTCTGGCATCAGATTTTGCTGCTAAAGGATAGCAGTATGATATATTTCTCTTAAATGCTTTCAGAGAAAGACAAAGCAAGGATGTACGAATTATGACACCAAATAATCAGTATCACTCTACCACTGTAACTGAAATATCCAACTGGGATATAACTGTCCCCTACTGAATGCAGCAATACATGTAATTCTAGCTTAAATTGCAAAGAACATGAGTATTCATCCCTAAATATTAGACTGAGGCCATCTTTTTTTTTAATTCAATATCCAAATTAACGCAACATCATTTATGCAGCATCAGCCAACACCTGTCTATGGAGGTTCAGAACAGTGATGAAGGATAGTAAGCCCAACAACTACATTCTTTCACTTCTCAGAGAGACTTAATTGTCCCAGTCTTAAATTAGGTCTTTTATTTCATTAAAGAGTCTGGTTTTAAGCTGCAATGCTGTTTCTCAATGCGTTCACTATAAAAAATTTAAGCAGAGTGTTTATTTGGTAGGTAAAACTTTGATACCTGCAAGTGCTTTTTTCTCACCCGGTTTATGCGTATCTAGGTCACTATAAGTGGTAATTTGTTGGAAAGTATCACCTGACTAGCACTCCTTAGTTATTAGCACTACTTAATTATTAACCCATTGCAAAAATTGCTCCTGATGAGAAATGGGGACGACGGGCAAGAGAGACCCTTGCCACAGGGCAAGGTGGAGACCTACCGGGAGGCCTGATGAGGCTGCTGGCTTGAGGGACATGAGAGGTGGCTGTGGTCACACCTCATGCCATGAGGGATGCTGAGCAGTTGGGTTAGGTAAGGGGGGCAGTGAGGAGGACAGACCCTGCCAAGGGGACAGAGTAGCCCCTCAGGGAGTCCACAAGTGGCCTGGGTAGCTCAGGAACAGTGTTGGAGACACCAGCCCTGTAAGGAGGCAGCAAAGCCGGGTCCTGAATGAAGGACACAGGCACAGGCCAAAAGCACCACAGGAGAGCAGGACAGAGGAAGGAAGGGAGAAAGGAGGAAGGGAGTGAAGAAGACTTCTGCATTAAACTTTGTATTTGTAATAAAACAGAATTAGGATTTGCCTTGTTAAGAAATATTGCTCTGTGCGTTTATTTCATTAGAGAAAGCAACATATTGTACACATAAGTAGAAAACTGAAATAACAAGCTACCTTCATCACTGCTTTTTTTGTTTTTGTGCTTTAATGTCAGCTCTTACTGTGAACAAATTTTTATTCCAAAATTATTTTGCACCTGCATATTCTGCGCCAAAAACAGTTTACAGAAGTAGTATAAATCAAACATCATCTCATAAGTGGTGACATAATAATGAAGCAGTCTTCTTCTACCCAAGGATTTCACATTACCTCATTAGCATTAGTCCTTTCCTTTGAATATCTTCCTCTGCGATGTCCAAGTCAGCAGGCTAGTATTTTGCCATGCCTGTAGCATGGGGAACAAACAAGAGGAATTAGAGATGTGTGCACATCTATGGGGGTATGATATAACAGGCATCACAGAAACATGGTGGGATGGCTCCTATGACTGGAGTGTTGGAATGGAAGATTACAGGCTCTTTAGGAAAGACAGGCCTGGCAGGCGTGGAGGGGGAGTTGCCATTTATGTTAGGGATAGGCTGGAGAGTATGGAACTCTGTTTGGGGACAGGTGAGCAGACAATACAGAGTTTGTGGGTCAGGGTTAAAGGGAGAACAGCAATGGGAGACATTATTGTGAGGATCTGTTACAGACCGCCTGATCAAGAGGACT
>WYDI02026559.1:0-13796 GCA_009867235.2 Psittacus erithacus | reverse complement strand
TTTCATCAGGTCCCATGGACTTGTGCACATTCAGGTTCTTAAGATGATCTCGAACCTGATCCTCTCCTACAGTGGGCATAGGGTCTTCATTCTCACAGTTCCTGCGTCTGCCTTCCGAGACTTGGCTTGTGTCGTCATTTGCCAGTGAAGACGGAGGCAAAGAAATCATTAAGAACCTCAGCGTTCTCCAAATCCAGGGTAGCCAGTTCTCCTGATAGCTTCCGGAGAGGGCCCATGTTGTCCCTAGTCTGTCTTTCACTTGCAATGTACCTAAAGAATCCATTCCTGTTACCTTTAACATCCCTAGCCAAGTTTAATTCTAATTGTGCCTTAGCTTTTCTAACCTGGTCCCTAGCTTCCCGGACAACATCTCTTTATTCTTCCCAGGCCGCCTGTCCTTGCTTCCACCTTTTATAGGGAATGCATTTCTCTCTCTAGTTCTTCAGATTTATTTATCCATTTCTAAGTAACAAATGGCTACTTCAGCATGGTAGCTGTCTCTTTGCATGTCTGCTGTTTGGTGACATAGAATCTTGACATACAAACTCTTTCATATTTTTGTGGAGTGTCTTTAATCAGAGTGTACAGAAGTGCTGCTGTTCCCGCTACTTTTTACTTGCAATACAGAATGGAACAGTTTCATCCTGAGAACTGTTGAAAAGAAACAGACTATCACAGCTAAAGAAGCGCTTGATTGTAAGGACGTTTGCCTAGATTTCAGATTTGGGATCTCAATCTTTATAGATACCCTATAGACCTGTAACTGGTATATATTGAAGAAGAATAATCTTCTTAGCAGCCCCTTTCCTAATTGGGTTGGGTGAAACTTTGTGTTCCATTTGAATAATTAATTCTGCACTGATGCTAATAAACTTTGCCTGACTAAGGTCATCATCAAAATCAATATATTTTTCTGAAAGGGCTTTGTTTCTGTCAGTTGGCAGGTTTTGATTAACGATAAAATTAATTATATTTCCCTCCCCAAAAGAACTCCTTAAAGTCTCCTAATTGTATGTCCAGCAAAGAACACAAAGCTGGTTAAAACTCAATGATAGCTTATGGAGTCCAAATCTTTGAAAGATCCCTTGTTCATCTAAGTAGCAGGTTGCATAGCCCAGGATATTGCATAACTATGTAGGCTATCGATGACAAAGCGCAGGATTGTGCTTAAGATAGACAGAAAAATATAGAAAATTATGTGTCAGCAAAATCATCTCCAAGCATGTCTCAGAATATTCCAGGAGACATAAGGGATCTTTGACCTAAGCTCAAAAAAACCCCAAAACATATTCTGCCTTACATTATGTATCTTAGTCACAGAGTGACACTTCAGGTTCACTCCAGCACAGCCTGTGCCATCAGAATCCAGCATGAGTTCTCCTGTGACAGCATTAAATCAATCATGTTTTAAAGAATGCAAGTAGTTGCACCTACACCAACTTCCAAGATTGTCCAAAACTGGCACTTCGGGTTGACTGCAACCTGGGCTGCCAACACAGGTTGGAAGGTGAGAGAAAACAGAAAGAAAATCACAAAGCTGTATTTTTAATATTCTTATGTAAAGAAGTTGGTTTCAAATTATAGAATATGAACAAAATGCCAGGATTTATTATTTATTTTTTTTTTTAAACATGATAAAACCCGGGTTCTTCATTGAACTCAGAGCACTGTTAGCTCCTATTGAACATACATTGAGGTCACAATTTTAATGGGTAGGTCAGGATATTTTAAGTTCAGATATCTGCAATAACCTCTGGGAACAAAATCTTCAAGGGAATCTTTACTACAATGACAGACCTAAACAGGGAGTAGAAAGAGCCACATGGGTGTAACTTCTTAGTGAATTCATTATGAAGGGCCAGAACACATGGTCTTTGAGAAAAACAGGTTTCAAGACCAGTGAAGAACTTTTCCCTCATGCGGTAAATGCTCATAAAGGCAATCATGATATGGGCATATTTGCTGAACTTGCACTTTCTTTTCATAGTTTTGTATGCAGGCACTGGATATTCAAGCCAAGCTAAAACCAGACTAGAAACAGACTGTTTTTCATGGCAATGGCAAGTAGTCACTGGAGATAATGCAGAGCTCTTGTCAGCTGTCTGTTGCTGGCATCTCTTAAAATGAGATTAGATCTTTTTCAAAATGGAACTGCACTTGAAATGAGGAGAAATTCCAGGAAGTTCTCTGTTCTACTTTATACAGAAAGTAAGACTAGAAGCTAGCAGTGTTTCCCCCCGACCTTGTAGTCTGAAGCTATGTTATATACCACAATGTAAGGCTGCACCTCCAGAGAGAAAAGGCTGTGAGGCAGTGGAAATTAAGATGTTTTTTCTGCCATTAATTTGAATTCACAGAGCATTCTCTCTTGCTTTATTGCTGCTATCCTGCTAACAGAAATGCCTTACACTTTTCTTCTTCTCGCCCCA
Organism: Psittacus erithacus; assembly: GCA_009867235.2. NCBI lineage: Eukaryota > Metazoa > Chordata > Aves > Psittaciformes > Psittacidae > Psittacus > Psittacus erithacus. The sequence goes on along the minus strand of WYDI02026559.1, from coordinate 11,367 downwards.
TGTTGCTTGAGATGGCTCCACTGAATGAGAAGGTCCTCTAAGGCCACCCTGCATCTGCACCTCCTGAAGGCTTAGCTGGGTGCTCTTGTAGGGGAAGGGGAGTGAGAGACACTAGACCAGCTATTTTCTTCACCTCCCTTTCCTCATGTCCAGATGAAGTTTATCTCTGTCATTTTGTTCAGGTGACAAGCGGGTGGGCATTGAAAAGCAGGAAGGATTACACTGCTCCATTCTGGATCTTCTAGGAAGTAGCAAGTCAGGATGGAGTTGTCCATCTGGTAGCAGAAGTCCTATCAGATATCAGTGAAGAAACAAAAGTCAAGGGAATGGTACAGGCACTAAACTTTGTCCTTTTCACTTTAAAATGTTACCTCCACCCATAGGTAAAGATGGGTATTTGGTAGTCACTGGTTGTGACTAGGTCATGAGCGCAACATCTGTGATGAGGCTAAAGGTAATGAGGACATACCAGGATAGTTTTTTCTCTTCTCTGTGCCTTAAAACCTTCAGTTTTCTACAAAGAAATGAGAAACAAAGGGTTATATTGCTAAGCTTAATCATCTGAATCTGGTTTTCATGTGCCCTTGATACTGTAAAATCAAAGCATCGTACCCCTGCCAGGCATTAAAATGCCAGATCTGAGGGTAATTAAAAGCAGCAGCATGCTTAATCAGGAGCCCTTACAGAGCAGCACAAAGCTGCTCCTCCCTTTCTGTACATGATTTATTCTTTAATAAGGGCAACCAAGATGGCAGCCTGTGCAATGCACTGTGCTGGGCAAGCTGCACATGGTGATTTCTAAACTCTCTCTAAAGTATTAATATCTATGTGAACAACCTGGAGGAAACGCCGTCTTCTTATTGCTTTAAATGCTTTCCCCAGTCATACAGGCCTGTTTCATTCTGGGTAAAGTAAGCAGTTGCAGGACTCATTATGTAGGTATGAATTTTTAAATGTTGTATCTTTATTACCTTCTTATTTCCTACGCTGACCCTAATATTGGGTAACACAAGGTATAGAAGCTCAATCTCTGGGTCTTTCATGAGCTGTCTAGCCTTCACCAGAAGATTCTAGCTTGCTGTTATAGTAGGCCTGGCTTATTAGCTTCATTCTCAAATAATGAGGATGATGGATGTGGGTTGAGATGTGTACCTTCAGCTGATTTTTGAAGAGTGCAAAGTGCAATAGAGGCAGCTGAAAACGAAGCCATTTTCCCAGTTCATTGTAGCTCCAGGAATCCCCTTGGGTGGGATTCATCACTCAAGTTAAGCACATGGCTGCTCAATTGATAGGTGGCATGAACCTCACAGCATCATCATCTTCAGAGCAGTTTGGAACTGTGTTGGTACAGGCCACATATACCAGCTATCTACACCTTTCATACAGGAAGAATGTGGCTTCATGTGCTCCCACCCTGAAAAAAATACAAGTGAACAACCTACCCTGCATGATCTGCTGCTGTCTCTTCATCCTTTCAGATGAGGTTCACTGCCCCATCTTAAATTGCCACAGCCACAGTTGCTTGTGGACAGGGTGGCCCTTGCTGCCTTCTCTCTCCAGCTCTGCCTTTTCTATCTGGAGCTCAAATCAAGCCCAGCGAAAGCTTTCAGCTCAGGCTGCAGCCAGCAAAGCCTCAGTAGTGAGGGACCAATACTGTGCACACAACTTGACCTCTCCTGTAGCAGAGGTGTTATAATTAGACCAAATACCTCAGCGCATGTACCTGTCACAGGTCAGGCCAGGATATAGTTAGCATGTACCAGAGGACTGCATCTCCTCTGTCTTCCCACCTTTTCCCCTTTGGGATACATGACTATTATGCTAATCATCATAGAAGGGCGAGGTTTTAAAGTGGAAGAGGACAGCCACAGGGAAAGCAGGTGATTGCATGTGAACAATACACAAGTGGGATAAGCACCTGCTGTTCTAAAGCATTTTCAAATGTTAAAAAAATATAATTGGGGCATAAGTTGAAAGAGTGCATAGGGTGCTTACATGAGCAATTGACTTTCATCTCTGTGATCTTGGCAACCTCCAGGAGCAGTTATATTCGAATGGCTGAAGGATTAAGAAAAGAAGTTCCATGTGGTAGACAAAATAAGGGTCACATTTGCCCTTTCCTTTCAAGTCTTCTTTTTTCATTCTCAGCCTGCTAAATAAATAAATCCTCACACTGAGAGCTACCGTTTATTTATCTGCACTTCTGACATGAACCTGCCTCTTTCACACTCCATTCTGTGATCCAGGGAGGCCGTTCTGATATCCTAGGGAAATGTAACTGTGCATCTAGTTTTCTAGTGGTGAAGGCAACAGTTTTCAAACAGATCTGATGATTGTGGGCAACCACTTTGCAGGAAACATAAAAGGAACCTGCAACTTAGAAAATGCTGAGCCTTTTGAAAGCTGTCTGCTTAGACAGAATGTGATGGAGAAAAAAGTTTGCTCGTTTTTTTCCTTTTTTAAGCTTGCAGATGGAGCTCAGCTCTTATGAGAGCAAGGGATGAATAGCATGAATATGAGCCAGACATAGGACTGGTAGGCTGTGTTGCGACTGCCCCAGATAGATGTGTTGATCCTTTGGCATGAAGCATCCTCTGCTGTTCCCATCCCAAACAGCTCCTGCTCTCAGACTAACAGTTGAGCTGCGGTGTTGATTATCATAACACTCATGGAGGGTTATAAAGGAGCCTGCTTTTTATCAGAGACTGAACTGGGAGAGTTAATTTCCCTCTAATTGAGCCAAAGTTTTCAGACCAGTTTGGTATGTTTTACTGATCTGGTTGTACAAAATCATCCCACTTGTGTGGCCCTGAGACTGAAATATTTGAAGATTATCCTGTTTGTTAAGTATGCATAAGCTGGTTTGACGAGCAATGAAGACTGAAGCCTCAGATTCCTCTGCCTTTTATGCTGAAGGATCCAGAGGCATCTCCAAAGTTATAAATAACCTACAACACCGAAGTGCCACCATTTTTAGGAGTGAAATACACTTGTAGCTGTGGGTACAAGGGTAAGTAGCCAAAGGATGAGTGAAATCGTTTCCTGAGGACAAGATGTTCTGTGAACTCCTGAATGACCATGCAGCACAAGCAGGTTTTAGCTCTCACCTGAAGGATGGAGGCTGGTTAAACACCTGGTATTCTTCTTCTGTATTTGGGAATACTGAAGTGCTGAAGGGACTGTGGCAAGGTTTGAACTTCTGCCTAAAAGACGCTAATAAACTTCGAAGATGAAGAGTCACAATGATACCAGGTGTTTTGCTGTATGTATCCTTGGGTAACTAGAAGACAAATCTTGTGTTTCCATCACTATCGTAGTTTTTTACCTGCCTCTTGCTTTTGTAAAATGAGCCTATCCTGCCCTAAAATCAGTGCCAGATCTCTAACAGGCAGCACTGCCTACAGCATAAAAAAGCCTCCAAGGGAAATATTTTGAAAATGCTGCAACTTGTTATTGATAAAACTTCTGCCAAGGGACTTCAGCTTTGCTTGGCCATACTTCTTTTTTACATGCTGGTCCAAAGCCTGAAAAGGAAACTAGGACCAGGCAACCTAAGTCAGCAGCTCCCTGTGCTCACCACCTGCCTCATTGTAGGGACAGTCTGGGGGCAGTCTGGGGACACTGGCCCCTGAAGGCTGATAGCAGCATAGGCTTAGAGGGTTGTGGGTGGGTGACCTTCTCCAGTCCTGTCACCAGCATATCACGTTATTTTTGTCATGAAGCCCTGCCTTCCCATCCTTTTTGCCTTATTAATGCAAAATAGGTGATACCTAGCAGTTTGCTTGTGAAGCACTCTGAACTCAGAGTAATTCATTGTCATTGTGGAAAATGTGATTATTTTTTTCCATGGTTGAGATGAACTTCAAAGTTGTAGGGCTGGTGTAGCAGGTACAGGCTACGTCTGGTTCTGGCAGCCTCTCCTTGAGGAATACGCGAAGGGGGCAGCCGCGTTCATCTGTCAAGACAGTGTTTTTGGAAGGGTTGAAAGCCTTTGGAAGGTGAAAAGCCATTAATTTCTCTAGGGTTTTTTTCTACATTTTTATAGTCTGGCATTGTTAATATTCACAATGTGGGGATTTTTTTATTGTAAAGTGTGAGATAAAAGGGCATATTGGTAATGTTGGATGAAATATTTCCAATCATTTCAAAAGGATTTTTAACTGTAACTCAGGTGGAAAACTAAATTTTTCTTTGGGGTGATCTTTTAATTTTGTGAACTGGATGCTTCCCTCGGAACAGGAATGCACACAAAAGCCAGCAGATCTATAATATGAACACAGAAAAGATTTCCTTTGAATCAGCACCATTGCATGGCCTGAAACAGCACTAGCTTTATGTGTCTTGGCATGCTTTAAGAAATTAAGCATCAGCAGGAAATACAAACAGACCAGAATTTGACCTAATGGCCATGGAACACACACATATTCTCTGGAAGAAAATCCCCCAGCAGGGTCTGGATGTGTATAACGTGTTCTGGCCTTTCAGACAACTGTTCATTTCTTCCAGATACTTTGTCCCCTAAAAATAATGTTTCTTCTTAAAGAGCTTTCTGTCATGCTGCTGAGACCCTCCCAAACAGGAGGACATTAGCACTAGTTAGCCCACTTAATGAATATTTATAGTTAATGAATATGCTGTAATTTGTATTCACTCAGTTTCCCTCCCCTTCTCTCCCCCCACTGCATGGTGGCATCAAAGTAGTTACAGGGGTTTTAAATGTGAAGGGATGATTAAGAGGAGAGGGGAAAGCAAATTTCACACTTCAGTTAGTGCTTTGGAGTCAATCCCTCTGGTTGCAGATTGCCTAATGCAATCGGCCGCTCCCCACAGCTGTTACTGAACATGAGAAGCAATCCAACTTGGCCTGAAGTCTCTGGTTAACAGCAAAGGTCATGGGAAAGCGATATTGTGGTATTCAACAAGTTAACACTGCAATTAAAGAGACGCTAGGAAATAAAATCCTGTTGATGGTTGGCTTGTCAACATGGTATCTCTGCAGTCTGGGTGATATTCAGGACAGATGCCTATGAAAAGCAAATGAAATCTGTCCCTATTGCACAGCCTGCAGAAGGAGTATGTATTTCATACCAGGAAAAGCACAGACAGAAATCAGAACTACTCAAATACACATCTTGGTCACATCCTTGCAATGTGCCCCTCTGCTGAAAGTGGCATTCAGTGCAGTGGAGTCATTTGTTCTTTTCTGTTCTCCAGGTTCATGATTGTGGCCTTTTTCAGACTTTTAGAGGCTTTAACTTTATAACCCCCATCTTCCTGTTTCCTGCCCATTTTAACTCAGATGTAACTCAGTGAGGAGACAGAAAGCACAGGAAACTTGTGATGCCTTAAATAACCCCATGGATTTTGCTCCCAGTAAAAGGATCTCCAGAATGTCCAGCTGAAGGACCTTGCTCCCTGCTGCATGGAAGGGGTGGTTTGATATGGAGGCAGTATGTGGACAGAAGGACACTGTGTGAGATGCAAAGGTCACATGAACAGCCTCTTGGCTGCTAACAACTTCTCTGGTCTCCCTAAAAGGTATCATTTTGACTTCATAGTATATAACCCACTTGAGAGGGTAGGCAGCCTGTTGGGGTCTCTCTGGAGGTGGGAGAAGTCATCAAACAGCACTTTTTGGTTTTACACCATGGGGTAGCAGAGAAAGCAGAGGAACAGCCTAGACCTCCCTATTTATTGTACATTTTTGCTGCACAGGGCTGTGTGTGCCACTGGGACGACCTATTTGGGTCCCAGCTCATTTGAATCCAAGTTAGTTTTCTCATAGTCCTCAGTTCCATTCCATTCCATGGAGTGACATGTCTTGGGGCTGCCCCAGTGTAGAGCTGTGCATCACAGCCTCTGCATGTGCATGCTGCCTTCTCTCCTTCCTGTAGGCAACTCTGCTCAAGATTTTTGCAGTGTGCGACACTTATCCCTGGAGCCCTCCATGTTATTCCTTAGCTGAGGAAACACTATTTAGATATGTGAAATTTATCAGTAAGGGGAAAAAATCATCCTGGCTATTACTGCAGGTTGATGTGCTGTGTGTAGCTCACTACTATTGCCCATGAAATATTTCTTAATGCTTGCCCTGCAAGAAGAGGAGGAGGTTCTGGTAAGATAATAGGCCAAAAGACAACTGGAACAGTGCCTCATAGCAGTATGTGAAAATAGGTCTGTTTTATTCCTCCAAATTACATTTGAAGTGCTATTACTGAAGGTGACTGGTCAGAAAATGACATTTTCATTCTGCAAGAAACTTAGACTATTATTGTCAAATCAGCACCAGAAGTCAAAATTAAATACCAGGTGAAGTTTGGGGCTTTTTTTTGTTCCTGAAACACTGAAATGGCTTTCTTGAAATGCTTCGTAATGGTAATTTAGAACATTTCACTCTTATTTCTGCTTGACATAATAGTAGCTAAAATTATTCTATCAAAACAAAATGATTTGAATGTATCACAGTAAAAGCACTGATGGAATTTGATACCTTCTTGCAAAATTTCCTGACTTTGTCAAAAAAGCCTTTATTTGGTAAAACTTGAACAAGCAGCCTTTTTAGACTGACTTTTATTCCATCGTCATTTGTGATATTCTGTGTAAAAACAGAAAAAAAAAATCAAAGACAAAGAACAGAGAGGCAAATTTGGATGTCTTACATTTAGATAACCAATATGGAGAAAGGAATCATCGGGTTTTTGGTCTGTGTTCCATTTTATTTTCTATTCAGTTGACCTAATAATTTAGTCTTGCTGAGTTCCCATCCTCTCTTCATGGTATTTGTCTAATCTTGGGGATGTAATTCTATTTCCTAGCCTCTCTTTAATTGCAGTGTTAACTTGTTGAATACCACAATATCGCTTTCCCATGACCTTTGCTGTTAACCAGAGACTTCAGGCCAAGTTGGATTGCTTCTCATGTTCAGAAACACATGCTGACAGAAAAATCCATTGAAGCTTTGCAATGGCCACCTTCCTTCTCTGCTTTCTTCTAACATGGAAGATGATAAGTTTCTGCAGCCCCAGGCTGTGGTACCAGACTTGAGAAGACTGTTCTGACCTCCATGGAAGGCATGTCTGCTGCATTCAGCATGTTTGACAGTGACTTAGAACCTGCCTCTGCACAGAATGCCTCCAGTCCCACTCTGCAATGTGCTTAGTCTCTGCTTTGCTTTCTTTGATAGAGGCTGTGACTTTCTTTCTTTTAGAACTGAGCTCAAAGTGCTCTAACAGCTAGATAGGGTCTTGTGCAGGGTGGTGGAGATGATAACTATTAGATGCTGTTTCACAAACTGCTTCTTTTACTGGGTTAAATTCTTCCCATCTGTGTTTCGAAGATCAGTCACCCTTTGAACCAGCTGGGAACTATAAATGATACTCCATTGCATCATGTAGGAAGAGGGGCACCAATAATGCTTACAGAGGCTCTTGAATAGGAAGATCCTACCCTTGTGTTAGTTAGTCACCCGCCTTTGTAACATGGCAGCTCTCTAACACTAATACTCCTATTACTTCTAACATATCAGCTTTGCTAGGCAGGGGTATAAAGCCCACATGATTAACATCCAAGATACATTTCTATTAATAGCTGTTCACCAATTCTTAATTTGATTGGCATATTTTGAAGATATGTACCTGAATTAAACTAGACTGAATGAAGAGCTACTATCAGAATTTCCAGATTTTTTAAGTGGATTTTCCATTGTTGTCTCTATAACTACAATGAAATTTTCTTTAGGATGCTGCCTTGAAAAGATACAGGGCTCCTATAGAAAGATAATAAATAACCTGGCATACATTTTGCCCCACCCTATTCCCTTCTGCATGATTGGTTTTTTCAGCACCTAATAACAGTTCTTGCCAGCACAGCAATATCATTTCTTAATCTTAACACACAGGGAAAAAAGTAAGTTTAGACAATATTGAAGTGAAACAACTAAGGCTTGGAATTGAAGTCTTGGCACTGAGTATGAAGTCTGCCATTTATTCAACTTCTAAAACATCCTAGGCTCCGTTTTGGAACAGGCTATTGTGGATATTTTAATTCAATGACAGAACTTTGTGACTTCATTTGGGACTTTTACAAAGTCTATTAAATGTTCCAGTTGCTTTTGCAGAATTTACAATTGTCCTCTGTGACTGATTAGCTTGGGGTTTTTTTGTTATGGGATTTTTTTTACCTGCAGCCTCAATAATCCAGACCCATTAAGTGCTGACTGATTATTTTCAACATCTTGAAGAGCATTAAAATTTCAGCCAGGTTCTATAGCTAACTTGCTCATGCTATGAAAATTCATAGGATTTCCACAAGACACTCTTGTTCCCACACATGATGCAACTGTGCCAACTGATTCTAACACTTTTGACAGATGTATAGTGATTGGTGAAGGCAGGCAAGGCAGAATAACATATCACCAGAGTATAAGATCAGTCAGCTATAGCAACAACAACAAAAAACAGCAAAGCTGTCTTCAAACTGAAATAGAAAGTAATGTTTTTAAAAGTAGACACTCACTTCTCCAGTAGGAGTCACTTGCTCAGGATGCCATGCATCTATGTTTTATGTATCCTACAGAGAGAGATATTGTAGCATAAGCTCTATAGCCAACAAGTATTTGTGCCTTTATAACACTTAAAGTTATGCAAACTACCTGCTGGATAATGCTTCTAAAAATGCTTCTAACTCTGCTTGAGTCAGGGATTTTATATTCTTTGAATTCACCTAAATGTGCCCAATCAGAAATGCCGGAGAAAGATTTCTGCAGGAAATGCTCATCTCTTTGAGAGGTGCTACACCAAGCTGGGAAGAGGGGTTAAGCACAGAGGCTTGATGCATCATTCACATTAATGTGAAAGGAAGTGAATAATGAAATGACTCAATGACTTTACTGATGGAATTAAACACTGTGACCAGAAATGGAAAGTACTGAAAGTGAAAAGACAGCTCAGGAAAGGAGCAAATACATGAAAAGAAAACTTGTCATTTGTCCATAGGTATTCACTTCAGAAGAGACTGTCTATGTGGGGTACAGTAGCCATTCTAATGATAGACCATTACACGCCTCAGGAGAAGTTCATCTCTTTCCCAATCTCTTTAGTCAAGTCTTCAGTTAAATGCATTTTCATTCCTATTGTATATCCTTAATAATGCTTGTGCTCCACAATGCTGAACAGAGGAGGGTGTTCTGGCACAGCAGGCAAATGTAAAAGAGAGGCATGATTTGTATTATTCAGCAGGTCAGCAGCAGACCTGAAACTAGACAGCAAGTCTTCTGTTTGTGTCTCTGACTAAGAACTGATGCTTTCTTTTACTACTCGTATTTTGGGAGATTACAAATTAAAACACTAAGAAATAATACCACAATAAATTTACATGTAGCTATTATATTATGGAATGACACAATGAGTATTTTAAGACAGCAAAGGTGATCATAATTAACCTGGCATTTTAAAGACATTCCATTGTTTTTGGGCTCTAAATTGGTTTAGTGTCAACCTGGATTAATTCACCACATGAGAGAATTTGCCTCAAATTTATACTATTGTAGTAAAGACTGACAACTATCCAGTGCTGCTGCATTCTTGCCTGAGGGTGAAATAGAGACTTTGCTTGAGACTTGCCTGAGACTCTGAAATAGTTTTATTGTGAAATGGACAGCAGCATGCTACTGTTGGTGCAGATTTAGCAACTTAATAAAAAAATCCACATATTTCTAATCAGTATACATTGTCTTTTGAAGAAGATCTAAAACTAGGAGCTTTGGTCCTGAATGCTGGTTGTTAGGCATGCGTTGGGGTTCACACCCCAATGAAAAGAACATAGCTGGGATTGACTGCCCACTCAGGTTACCTCTGTAGGCAGCTAACAAATCCTGTTCTTCTTCATCTCTTTTTCAAAATCATGGACATGTCTAATGGTGGAAAAGAGCTTTTGTTGGAAAAGAGCTTTTGTTGGAAAAGAGCTTGTATGCTTCTCTTGTAAGACAGTCCCGATTTCTTCAGAAACTCCATGACCCAGTAGAACACTGGACCCTTTCTTAATAGGACCCTTTCTTTTTGGCAACATTTTGGTGTCATTTCAGAAGAATCTGAATATTCATAGTATCATAGAATGGTTTGGGTTGGAAGGGACCTTAAATATCATCTAGTTCCAACCCCCCTGCCATAGGCAGGGGCACCTCACACTAGACCATGACGCTCAAGGCTCTGTCCAAAATTGCCTTGAACACTTCCAGGGATGGGGCAGCCACAGCCTCTCTGGGCAACCTGTGCCAGTGTCTCACCACCCTCACAGCATTAATCATAGCTAATAAAATAATAGTCATAGACATTTTATCTGGGTCCTTGGTTTGCTTAGACCTAGGCCATTTGATGCAATAGGACATTAATATTGAGGTAGCCTTCACATTCAGCAATGTACAGAACAATGGTGTGGATGTAGTTGGTGTTCATTTAGACAATTAACTTTGCAATCCAAATAAATAAGTGCCTATTTAAAGTGGGTTCAGTTTAGTACTAGTCTAAGCAGACTTAAATGTCTGGACATATGGCATGACGTCTTAGCCCCTCAGCTTTAGGATCTTTAGAACCTTGGAATTGATAGCACAGCAGTAGAATACAGGGAGGAAAACTAGAGTAAACTACACAGTGCAGAGACCATCACTGATGTGCGTGCGTCTCTGGGAGTATGATATAATAGGCATCACAGGAACATGGAGGGATGGCTCCTGTGATGGGAGTGTTGGAATGGAAGGTTACAGGCTCTTTAGAAAAGACAGGCCTGGCAGGCAGGGAGGGGAAATTGCTGTTTATGTTAGGGATAGGCTGGAAAGTATGGAACTCGGTTTGGGAACATGTGAGCAGTCAATAGAGAGTTTGTGGGTCAGGGTTAAAGGGAGAGCAGCGATGGGAGACATTACTGTGGGGATCTGTTACAAACCGCCTGATCAAGAGGAATCTCTGGATGAACCACTCTATAGACAGATAGATACAGCCTCATGTTCGCAGGCCCTTGTTCTCATGGGGAACTTCAACCACCCTGATACCTGTTGGAGGGATGGTACGGACCAGCACAAGCAATCCAGGAGGTTCCTTGCTTGTGTGGAAGACAAATTCCTTCTGCAAGTAATAGAGGATCCGACAAGAAGAGGGGCCATGCTTGACCTCATGCTCACCAACAGGGAAGAGCTGGTTGGAAATGTGACACTTCAGGGCAGCCTTGGTTGCAGCGATCATGAGATGGTCAAGTTTGAGATCCTCAGGACAGTGAGAAGAGCATGCAGCAAGCTCAATGCCCTGGACTTCAAGAGAGCAGACTTTGGCCTCTTCAGGAACCTGCTTAGTAAGGTTCCATGGGATATAGCCCTAG
>WYDI02026558.1:0-38168 GCA_009867235.2 Psittacus erithacus | reverse complement strand
TTTGTTTTTTTTTATAACAGAGCGGGGGAAGGGGGCAGCGTCTGCCGGTTTTTTTGCCCCTGGCATGTTAATGTTGTTAAAAAAAAAAAAAATTTTGAGCATATCTTAAAATAAAAATAACGTCTGCTGCCAATTAAAGATACCGCAGGTTACTCGGGAGCAGTCTCCGGAGAGGCTGGGACGACGCTGCGCGCCGGGAGCGAACTGCCTCCTGGGCGCCGAACCGGGCGCAGAGCCTCCGCTTTCGCGGAGGTTTGGGGACAGGAGGGCTTCGTTACCGCTGCGGAGCGTTCGGGGGGCAGGCGATGGGGAAGAGGGAGCTGGCGGCAAGGCCCTGCCAGCTGGGGTCCCACCAGCGCTCCCGGGAGCAGGTGCTTGCCCACGGGTGCAGATGGGAAAGGCCCAGCCTCCGCGTGGCGCTGCTCCGTGTTCACTGGAACAGCTCTTCCCTTTCCGCCCCTCCTCTCCACCGTCTCCCCGCCGCCCGGCACGGCCTTTGGTGGGCCAAGGAGCCGCGAGCGACCCTCTCTTCCGCTCGTCCCGACTTTGCGGGTTTCACGGCGTAGGTGGTAGCGGGGCGCGGCACACGGCCCACCCCTCCCGCAGGTCCAACGTCCCCCTCCAAAACTCCGCCATGAACTGCGGCCGTGAAACGTGTTGGCCCAGCTGTCCTGCAGGAGCTGCTCATCAGGGACCCAGACCCGGGATGGGACACACGGAGGGTCCCGGCGAAAGCTGCAGCCCGTCAGGAGAAGAGCGCAGCTCCCGTCGGAAAAGCCCGCTCTGCGCCCGTCCGAGTCAAGTGTGCTCTCCCCGGGAAGGGAAGGAGCTTCCCCGGGGAAAGCCACCAAGTGCCTCTTCTCGGAGGGCCCACTGCGGGGTCAAGAGCCGGGGGCTGCAGCCAGTGGTCCCATTCACCATAAATTCCCCTCCGTCCTAAAAAGAAACGGACAGAGCTGAGGGTGCGATTGGCAGCCGGCACAGCCCCCGAGCTCTGGCGGGGCTGGCGCGCTCCCCTCTAACTTCAGCCCCGCTTCTCAATCGCGGAGATGGCGGGGGGAGAGGCGGGGAGCCTGGCGCAGCCCGCAGCCCTGCTGCTTCCTCTTTCACGCTTAAAAACAAAACAAATACTAATTTAGACCCTCAACACCCTGGACCGTGTTTACATCCCCCCCGCTGCTCTCCCTGCTAGTGTTGCTTTTCCAATGTCCCGATTAACCTACGGGGCTCTCGCGCCGCGCGGAGTCTCCGCGGCGGCCGGGACGGCGCGATCGAGTCTAATTGGCTTATTGGGCTTCTCCCCCCTCCAGCCCGGTAAGAGAATCTGAACAGCATCTCCTCCCGTCGTGCCTAGAGACTGCTTGAAAGGCCATCCGCCAAGAGAACACGGGCAGCACGCGGCCAGCAAGTTTAAAGGAGGCGACTGAAAAATATCACAGAGGGTTGCAGTAGGGAAAAGTACAGGAACTTCAGCCAAACCGTAGATGAATTTAAAGAAATTAAAAAGAGGGGTGATGGAAGGAAACCTCCGCCCCACAGCCCTGTCCACACGGCGCCCAGCGCCGGTCCCGAGCCCGCGGAGCCGTGCGGAACGGTGCTGAGCGCCCTGCCCCGCGGCTCCGCCAACCCAGCAGCAGAAGCCGCGGCCCCGGGTCTGCCCCGCAGTGCCCGAGGAGCCGTCCCCCCCGCCCCCCCTCTTTCTGTGACCTGCCTAGGTTATTAGTAAGGACATCTGTGACTGGCAAGGGAACAAGTGTTACCAAAACCAGAACCGGCTGTTTTTCCAAATGAGCAATATGTTAATTCCCCATCCCCCCCTCTGGTTTCTTTGAAACCTGGCACAAATACATCAATAGCGGAGAATAAGGAGCCTTTGCAGAGAACAAGTGGCAGTTTTGAATTTACCTTTTGTGTGCGCCTCAGATGCAATCTTGAGGCATTTTTTCCCCTCTCTCCCACAGAAAAAGAGTGTTAATCTGCCCTATCTTGGGACCCAAAAGAATTGGAGTGGAGTAGATATTCACTGGAATCACATAGGGGAATAAGGGTCTTGCTTTATTGAATCATCAAATCCCAGGAATGAAGCTCTTAATTAATTATGGGTGCTAAAAATTCAGGCCAGCTGTTTCTTTCTATTTGGCTCTGACAGAGAAAGACAAAGTCTACATCGGGATCTTCTAAGGCGCATTCAGCATAAATCAGCGCCCTCGGCGGCGCTCCCGGCCACCGCGCGGCTGGGCTGTGACAGATGGCGCATTGTCCCCGCATTCCTCCATTGCGACTCCGCGGGCGCGGAAGAGGTCGCCCTGGCCGGCCCGGGGCTTTTTCTCTATGGGGCAAAGGGCCCGCTTGGAGCCGCACTGATGTTGGCCGAGGTGCCGGCCCTGCCCGACGGGGCGGCCGCGGGAGAGGGCTCCTACGCGGGGGTGGCGTTTTCGAGCCAGACGGCGCATTGCAGCGCGCCTCCTTCCCGACGGCAGCCCCCGAGCTCCGAGTCCTGCTCCTGCCCCGCTGCCAGGCTGCAAAAGAGCCCCCGGGCCCAACGCCCCGTGGCTTCCACGATGCTGAGGCCCTGGGCGCTACCTCCACGAGAGCGCTTAGCGCTAACCCGAGAGGATATGGGACCCCCACCAGCACGGGCACTTTTACTTCTTCCCCAGGGGCAGAAGAGTTTCTCTGCACGGCCGCCGGCTGCCCCGCGAGGGGTGCGCAGGTTTCTGGAGCTACCATCCGCAAGGGGTTGGAGGCAGCGGGTGTCACAAAGGCGTCACGGCTTGGCTAAGTCATCTCACATCCCGCGAACCGCCACCCAGGCCCTTCTTTCTGGGGGCGGTTACGTTGGTTTAATACCCGCTACTCAAAGGAGGAAGCCGCATTATTCTTACGGCTGATTCGCAGGGACTCCCCTGGCGGTGCCCGCCCGAGCTCATTTCACCTCCCCTCTCAGGTCTGCCGGCGAAGAAACCTTTGCCAGTTCAGCCCAGCAGAGACAAACGCAGCGGGAGGCCGGAGCGCGGCGCCCAGCTGCTTCTCGGGATCCTGCCCCACCGGGCCCGACCCAGGGCTCCGCCGCCGGGCGCTACCCGCCTCCTCCACAAGAAATCTCTTCACCTCCAACTACGAGAAAATAAATGTCCTCCGCACGTCGTTACTCATCTGTTATAATTAGAGCATGTGCGAACTCGCAGCGTGCCGGGAGCCCGGCTCAGGGCTGATGCAGGCACTTGTGCAATAACCGCCTCCCCCTGCCGCGGCGGTGCTGTGCGTCTGGCCCGGCCGGAGGCCCTGCTCGGGGCCTCGTCCTGGCCGCACCCGGCGGCAGCGCTGCCCGCGCCCGGCTCGCCCTGCGGCAGCGGCAAAGGTCGTGGTCCACACACCTTCTCTCCTACGAAACTGGCTTTTATTTGCCTAAAGCAAACCACAGACCTCTTCGCGCTCATGCCTGATGGATGCAAATATAAATGTGCACTTATTTAATTGGATCAGGTCCCAAGATAAAAGAGATAAACGGCTCCCAGTTTGCCAAGATATTTTCAGAGGCATGCAGTGATGTGTGGAGGGAAAGTTAATGAACAGGAGAAGAGACGCGCTGTACTTAAAATACCTCGGGTCTAGACTCGGGGAGGGGGAAGCCTCGGCGGCTGCGGGCGGTGCGGGGCTCCCGGTCCCGCCGTAGGTAGCGGCCTCACCTGAGCGAGGTCGGGGGAGGCTGCGCCGAGCGAGGCAATTAATGCTGCTCCCCCTTCCCTCCGCCAAGCCGCTCTCTCTTCCTGCTGCCTCCCCTTGTTCCTCCCTGTGTTCTACATCCGTATGCACGAGACGTTAACAGACGGTTATTGATACAAACACAGTTTTTGTTGCTAAAGGCCTTCCAAAACAAATTCTCCGGCTGAATGCCAATGTATGCATGTTGGCTGGTGACAGCTGATTAGGGGAATGATTTACGGCCAAGTTAAAAAAAAAATGATACTGTCAAAGGCAGCAATCTGAAAAAAAGATAAGACAGCATAGCCTCAAGGCTTCCCACTGTAAATCCACCCAACAAATCTAAACATACACTACAAATACCTGAAACACTCACGAATCAATTGGTTGCAGATTAAATATGGTCTCTATTCTGACTCGCCCTCGCAATCTGCAGCTCTCCACAGAAGCAGCCCCCCGATTTATGCCTCCAGCCTCACCTGCAGCAGGCCCCACTCCTGCCTAAGCTGCCCCGCAGCCTCCCTGCAATTGGAGACATAGGCCTCCTTTTTGTTTCAAGACTTTTTCTCTCATTAATTGATTTAAAAAAAAAATTCCCCTTCCCTCATTTCTCTGTAGCTCTTCTTCATAAAGAAAGCTTTTGCTCTGCAATAAAGTAAGAGACTTTGATCCCAGATCATCCTCTTAGGCCTTCCAGCTGAAATCAGTGGAGAAACTATGTGGAGTTATTGTTCGCACTTGCTGCACTTCTGATTCAGAAAGGGCTGATTTATTAGCTTGTCAAGGGAAGCATTGTTCAGGAAGGCAATCAAAAAGCACTTACCTAGCTAAACTAAAATTACTGCCTTTTCAGTGGCTAATTTGTATAACTCCCATGGAGGAACTTGGGAAGTGTTTGATGAGGCATAAAATGATGATTAATGAATTTATTGGCCTGCTGCTCATCAAATAGGAGTAGTATATCTTTCGTCTATTGGGCGTTGGGTCTAATGCTACATGTCTGTGTAAAGCAAGTCCAATATGATCTCCTTTTTAGCCTCCTTTTAACCTCCATGACCTGAAGAATATTGCCGTGTAACAGAGGCAACATCAGGGGACTGCGGAGACAAAGAGCCTGTTTGATAAAACAGTAAATGAGAAACTAGAGGAAAGTTGCTGCAGGGACAGATCTGCTCAGTTTTCGGCTTTCAATCACTTTGACTACTGAAGTGGGAAGAATGTAGAAACTAGATAAGGTGTGAGAAGCTAAAAGAAAACCAATTTTAACTTTCCTAAAGGATCCAGCCAAACAACTTCAGTGCTACTTGAAAGAATGAATGAGTGTGGGAAATGCCAGGATTCGTGAGTGATCGGGCATGCTGCAGCCCCTTGCCAACCAGACACGCAGGGAGAGATGGGCAACATGCCCTGAGCTGGTCAAACCCAGAGCTGATCTCTAGCCTAATCAGTGCTCTCACGAGATTTGATGCAACCATTTTGAGCCCATACATTTTATGTTCTTTTTCTTCCACTGAAACAGTTGAGAGCTTTCTCCTCTGATCAGTGTTTAATTCTTGAATATCTATTTTGGGGCTAAGGGCTTCTGAGAAGAATAATGTACTTTCCCACTTTTAAAAGCTCATACTAAATTACTAGTGATCCAGTGCCTACCTGCACACACACATGAGTGACCAGGTATCTTATGCTCTACACACTGCTGGTTTGAACAGGTTAAGACCCCCAGAAGATCAGAAACATTGTTCGCATTTTCAAAAACTTGTTAAAATAAATTTGCCTGAAATTTGGAGCCAGAGATCTTCCCATGATTGAATCAATTTAGCTATTAGCTTTCCTGTTCATGCAGCTCTGAAGCTTGTTGAAGGATCTGCAACTTGCACATCTCCCAGCGAAGGTGCACATGCCTCAGCTGGAGCCCCCTGCCAGCAGCTTCTCTCGTTACCTTCTGGGGCTTCACAGAAGAACCCTCAGGCCTATGTGTCAGCAGCCCACTGAGTTGAAGACTGAGAAGGTGCAACAAGAACATTTTGCAGAGCTACCAATGTAGCAATCAACACTCACTGAAATGATGTGATATTTCAGGCTCCAAAAAAGCTCAGAGGAGCAGGAAACGGTAGCATGGAGGTTCTTGGCAATTACAGCAGCCCATCTTCCCTCTCTGCACTTTTCCTTTGTGCCTCTGCATGCAAAACCAGAGTGCAGCCTGTGCTGCACTCCTTCATGGGGGAGTCAGGAATTAAAAGCAGGCTGTAGGTGAAGCAGTGCAAAACTCCTTCCTTTTGCTGCCTCTTTGTGTTGAAATTCAGTCTTTTCTGTATTTCTCTCTTTTTTTTTTCTTCATCTTTGGTATAATTTTTTTCTTTCCATGATCTGTCCTCTTCTGGGCTGCAGTAGCAGACGTCTGCTTCTGGAGAGCTGTATGGGAACTGAGTATGGCCAGAACCTCTCTCTGATACCATCAGGCAAATGGGCCACTGTATGTATTTTGCGATCTAGGTCTCAGCCCTGGAGGGCAGGAGGAAAGCTCTCCTTCACTTTATGGGACTCCAGGTCATACCCTCTGTGAAGCGCAAAACTGGCTGTCCCAATAGGTAATAATTGTAATTTTAAACGTTCTTGTTTTCAAGATACTAGGTATATAGCTTACCAAGAATGGTTCATTTTCCAGAGCTGTTTAGAAACGGTTTCTGGAATGGTAGGAGGAATATACTCCTGATCGATATTTCAGTTTCCACAATGGAAGCTGTGGGAAGAAATCAAAACAAAACTTGCCTGAGACTACATGTTGGTTTCCTTGACAAAAGGAAAGAGGCATCCACTTGATGTTTGCAAAATCAGAAAACACTTATTTTAATGCTATCAAATTGGTATTTGTCTGAGACACTTTTAACTGAAATGATCCTCTGGAAAATAATGTTTATAAAAGTCCTCAAACAAATAGCAATCTCCTAACACAAGCCTACCATCAATGTACTGCTCAACAAGTTTTATCTGCAAGTCCTTGACCTGTGACTGCTTTTACAAAGGCTCTCTGTTCATTAGCAATTTCAGGTCATTTTAAGTACTTGTGTCATGAACACATAGCACAGCTGTAAAATATATGTATTAAAATACCAGCTGCATTGATATAGGGGCTTATTTTCCTCCACTTGGCTCCCAAAAGCAACACGATCTTACACACTGATGAAAGAAGACATAGTTATATTTGCATAATTACAGCAATATTGTAGGTCTTTAGTGCAATAGACCTAAGAGGCTGATTTATGATTAAATATGTATAGCTAAAAGTTACCATGCTGGGTAGTGTGCATAGTATTAGACAATGACAATTTTGGGGCATAATTGCTTTAATGTGGGCAATTAAGACTAAGTGCATGTGATTTTAGTGTCTGCCCTACGTTCCTCTGAATGATTACAATGATCAATACACATGATTTATAAGTTGCTTCCTATTGATTGAATGGTAAAATGTTTGACCTTCCTTTGAGGAAGTAATTTACTAAATTATGACACCACGTAAAGTCTTTCTTGGTTCAGAGGTGAGGGGTAATGGTGCTCAGAATTAGAAAAAAAATAAAATCATTTTTCCCCCTTTTCCTGAAAGTAAGTCTCTGTAATGTCCCTGACAATTTGCTGAGTTCACCTATGAAGGGAGGAGTCTGACACATTTGTCTTTGAAATTAAGGGGAAAGAAACTGGAACTGCAAACTTGGTCCATTTCTACAAGAAACCCTGTCAATGAACTTATCTGTTTACACCTCTATGCCAAATCATCAGGAAGCTCTTGACCGCAAGATCTCTGTTGTTGTGAGCGCCTGGAGAAAAAACGTGCAGCAGCAAAGTTGGCTAAATGGAGCACTCTGAGTGCTGTGAGCAGCTAGAACACGTGGCAAGCCTTCCTGAGCTGCCTGCCAGACTTAATTTTGCTTTGCATGCACAGTACCGAATAGCCTTTGCTATATCACATTAGCAGGTACAAAAAGAAAAACAACACAGTGCTCATGAAAACATGTTAGCTGATGAGCAGTAACTTAGTTGTGGTGGAGGCACCTCCTCCACGCTACAACTGCCTTCCTAAATGTACACGGTAGCAGGTTGGATCAGAATTAAGAGATACTAATGCACTGGGATGTGCCCTGCTCCGAGGGTTGTTCCGTGCTACCCAGGGGAATGGTGAGTCTCCCCAGCCCCAGCAAACCATACTTTTGGGGCAGAGCTACCCTGCCAAAAAAATCTTTGTTACTTAAGGGATTCTGGTATCCCAGAGAGGGCTGGGAAGACCCATACAGACATCTGTCTTCCTTTAGGACCCACTTCACCAGCATATTTTCACAGAGTAGCAGCGCTTCCTTGCATGCCCTCCACGAGTATATGAGCGCTTGGCCAAATTCAGAGTTACAGATGTCATAGTTCAAAACCAGAAAATTCCTTCGCCCTTATCTTTTTAGTTTTGAGTTTTCTGGGCGTTAAGCTTGTAGCACTTCACTCCATTGGAGTCTGGTAGCTGTGTAGCCATGCATGGTCCTCCCCAGCCCAGCTAGACTGAGTGAAAGGCCTAAAGTAGCCAGCTGTATCCTGAGTCTTGGGGTCACTTGAAAAAGCCATTTCTGGATCAGTTTTGTACACCAACCCAACTGCACCACCCAGGCAGTCAACTGTTCAACTGTCCAACTAACAGCTGTCCAAAATCCCCCTTCAAAGTATTCAGATTTCATCTTTTAAAACTGAATCACAATATATGTACAAATTTTCTACATTTCATCATTTCACACTGGACTGTGCACTCGCTCTCTTGATTGCATCTCACGGACAAGCCTTCATAAGGTAAGCCACTCTTCCCACACTAATACTCCAGCATCAACAAATGCCAACATGAAGGCTTCCACAGTAACATTTCAACATCAACCAGGCCCTGCATCAGAAGTTTCATGCTCTGTGTAAGAGTCCACCTTACAGTAACAGCTGATGAACACACATGATCCTCACCAAAGCCAAACACGGCAACTGCAGATTCAAAGCTAAAATCCCACATGCAATGTGATGCTGCAGGTGTGAGCTAATACAGAGGTAGGCTTGGAAGTTACAAAGTGCACGCCCCACGGCTTAATACGGCATTTTACTGGGGAATGTGCATTCTCTGCGGCAGAAGCTGCTTAAGGACAAGATAGGAACTATTTTTCAGGTTTTTGACACCAGGAGCAGTAAGCTGTACCTGTGATGTGGCGTAGGATTTTCCTGCCCATTTCGTTCCCTGACCAATCAGATGTTGAGGGAAAGAGAGAAATATTTAGGACAGGATTAGCAGCCTCATTGTCTTGTCCCCAGGCACAGTCAACGCAAGCCTGCAGGCATGCTGGAAGGCCACTCTCCCCCACTCTACTGGAATGCTTTACCTCAGCATTTTCTGCCCAAACACACAGCTGGTGCACATGATGTTCTTCAAGGTTCCTACCCCACCATTCTTACGCTAGGGTACCTCAGTTGTTTCCCCATGAGCCATACCCAGAGCCATCCCCCCACAAGGTACCCCAGTGTTTCCCTTTGAACAACCCATGGTGCCATTCCTACCCTGAAATACCTCAGTGTTTCCCATGGAAGCCCCCCTTGTGCCATTCCCACCCTGAGTTATCTCAGCATTTCCCTCCTAAGCCTCCAGCACTGCGTCTGCCCTGAGGTATGGCTGCCACTGCCCCTCACGCTCTCAGGCCATAATGGCAGTGCTGTCCTTGCTCTGTGCCACCTCAGCGCTCCCTGTCCAAAGCAGGTGCCGTCTCCTCAGCCCCCCTGCCCTGGCATCGCCATTGGCCCCAGTGCAATCATCTGAGTCCTGCTCAACAGTCAGCCTGGGGCTCCTGTCCCTCAAAAAGCCACTCCTGTGCTTCTGCCTCATCCTAGCCCTGGCTGGCCCATGGCACCTGGCACACGGAGGTGGCTGCACCCATCCCCAGGTGTTCTCTCATGGCTCCATCCTGGCTGGAAGCAGCCAGATGGATCTGGAGTCTTGAGGTCACTTACAGGAGCACACTTCTGGTGAGCTCTCCGTAGCAATCCAGCTACACAACTTACCCCCATGCTGCAGCTAACTTCTACCTACAAACTGCCCAAAACCCACCTGAAAATTGGCCAGACTTCACCCATACACATTAAACCACTGTCTTACTCTCCATACTGCATCTAGAACAAGCCTTCACACAGAAAGCCACTCTTCCTGTGCTCATATTCCAGCATCAACAAACTTCTGCATGCAGAATCATGCTCTCCCTGAGAGTCTGCTCTGCTCTACCTGCTGGTAAAGATACTGCCCTCATCACAGCCAAAACGCTCCAGCAGCTGGTGCATGTGTGGATCATCTTGTTCTTTTCCATCTTACTCAAAACTGAGGCATCCCCAATCTCCCACGTCATGCTTAGCCTCTCCTTTCTTCCCTGCAGCTTCTGCACTCCCAGTGCCCTGCACCCTGGCCTCAGGTGAGGAAAGCAGCTGGAACATGTGTGATCCTTGTGGACAACCTGCTGGCTTCCAGACTGCTGCAGTACAATGGACAAGGAGGACAGGGATGCTGAAATAATTACAGTATGGAAGATGAAACATATCACAAATCATGTAGCTAGCAAAAACCATCCTATTTATTGGTTGCTGTGTCAAGCACACATACGATTACACAATGTCCCCTTCTGAAATCCTTTGTGTCAGGAGAATAGAGCATCAAAGAGTTCACAAATTCCCCAAAACAGCAGTACTGAACAATGAATTAAAACTACAAAGCAGTTAGAATTCATGGTTAGAAAAAAGTTTAGTCAAACAAAAGGCTGACACTTGCTGAGAAGCTGAAGGTAAATCTGCTTACCAGACTGGAGGGGAAAGGCCCTCCTGGAGTTCACTAGCCACTGCTGAAGCATTCCTCCTAGGAACTTCTCTTTTGTAGCCAGAGAAGATGCTGGGACACCAGTTACAGACAGACTTTATGCAATGAACAGGACTGCTCTGGAAACTCAGCTCTGAAGCCCTCACTTCCCACCTCTAACCCTACCCAAGTCCTGTTCCTGAGCAGTGTCTGGCTCTAGACTATAATCAGCTTGTATCTAGATTTTGAATATTCCTTTCTGTTTTCTTCCAGGGGTTTAACAATCATCACAGAGGCTTAAGGCTCCCCAGATGTCTTAATTCTTGAACAAAGTTATAGCATGACACAATATATTATAGTCACTCTTTGCTGCAGATACAGACATGGATAAATAGTAAGTAAATAATTCTGCACCCAAGTTCCCATTTTCTTATTGATGGTATCATTCCTTGGTGGTAATCTGTTCTCAGCAGGTTCCCATGCAACTGCTGTACAAACATTTGGGTCCCATTTCTGAATGAGTTTAGCATTTCTGAGTTTAGCAAGGGCTGATCTATCACTGGGGATTGCATCCGGACAAAAGGATGGACAGCTGGTGATGGCAGTACTAACCAACTGTTAAACATGAGAAAAAAATATTATCAAGTCCCAGGCAGGGAACCTTGGTGCTGAGAAAGCTGTTTGTGCTCCAATTTGAAAATTTTCCCAGCACAGTGTATTCAGATGTGTTTTCATTACTTCTCATTTAAACCAACTTTTCCTCAGCTGTCTCCCTTTTTTTTCATCAAACAAATGGATTTACTTTATGTCTGAATTATGTGTTGCCCTTTTTATTCTACAAATGTGCATCTCATGTGAGACTCATTGAAGAACCAACAGGAGAAGGTGAAAGGGGCTATCTGCAGACCAAGATGTAGGAACTATGTCAGTAGGCTCCCCTACATGTCTCCAAACCCATCAAGATAAACCTATTGAAGGAGAAAAGGAGTGCAGAGTGGGATAGCAGTGCATCTTGGAAAAGTGCAAATTGAAATTGTGCTATAGATTGGCACTGGAGAGCCAAGGCTGGCGGAAAGCTGGGGCAAAGCCTAGTACTCTGGGCATCAGTAACTGCAGGAAAAGCAGTGGTCAAGGAGCCTCATGGGCCTCCTCCTGGCCAAGCACTGGGTTGCAGGGAGAACCACAAGCCACAGAGCAGCTTACACCACCATTGTGTAATAGGAAAATCTGGATAATTGCGCAAATTGTACCAACCTGCTGGCTAGCTGTTGGCACATCAGCACACACAAGAAGCAGAAAAAGCCTGGTCTCTGATGACTCACCAGTGGAGGCCTCGCTCTCAGGCACTGAATCCCTGACAGTGGAGAAGCCAGAAAACAGCACAGCAGAGACAATAATGGAACAGTAAGATACGTTCATGTTGAGGTAGCACCCTGCATGGGAAGACAAGAGGAAAGAACAGACTAATTAGTCTCACTGCCTTTTCTCTTGGCTTTCCTGTAGGCAAAACTGAACATCAGGGCCTCATCCACCTTAGTAACATGTTTTTCTCCAATAAAGAAAAAAACAACAAAACAACAAACCACACTTGCAGAGGAAGTTCTAACCTTGAACTGGGGATCAAGCTATTGGATATTCTTTGCTTAAACTCTCCAGCTGCTGAGGTCTGATGTCAAGCTTTTCAGTTTAAAAGGTAAGAGCTGCTGCCATAGTTTTCTCCGAATCTTTTTCCTGGAGAACATATGCCCACATTTTGCTCAGCCTAACTTTCCCAGGCTCTATTTTGTCACTGGCCCACTACAGAGGCTCCACATGACAGGTAGCACCTGTATGTGAGTTGGCAGCTGGCAGGAATTCAGTCACCTAAAAAGAAGTGTCTATGGCATCTTAGACCTCTCTGGGGCATCCAAGTTACGCCCTTGGTGGCCAGGGTGGTACTGTAGGGCCCCTCAAATAAAAGAAAAAGGTGTGAGTGAATCTCAGCCCTAAAATATTTTGTATTCAATAGCAAGAAAAGGCTCTTTACAACATGATTCATTTCCTCCTAAAATCAATGTCTAAAACTAATCAGAGGATTGACACACTGAAAGTGCTAATCCTGCTCTCCTGACTGAGGAGAGCCCATGGGCACTAAATCAGGTTCCTGTGTTGTAGATGTCTAAAGCTAGGTGAGATGACTTCACCCCAAACTGTATACAGATGGGCCTCTTCCTTCTAATTACTTGTCTTTGGAATTGCAAAATAAACTTCAGTGATCTGAATTTAACAAAACCCAGTTCTATCTACTGTAAAATAGAGATAGCATGAATTCTATTTACTGATTCTAGCAATCATGTTAATGAGCGTTTAAAAATAACTTGTGAAAAGCTTTACAGTCAAAATATCTCTACTACAGAAATATAAGTACCATTATTGTACACAATAAAATTGAATAGTGGTTACTATAATAAAAGAACAAGATCTCAAAAGTCTTCCTTACATTGGAACTTTACTCATGAACACTTCCATTAGTTTTCTATTGAAATATTTATGGAATAAAATAAAACTCCATGACCTTTTACTCAGGAATGCCCATAATCACATACTTAGCTTTAAATGTTGAGCCATTGAAGCTGATGAGACTTCAACACACAATCAAAGTGCACTGTTGAGTCAGGACAGGTTTCTCACATGGGACTGTGCATAGTAGAATCTGGTCCAAAACTGTAACTGTTTCTTTATGGTGTGA
The DNA here is from genome assembly GCA_009867235.2 of Psittacus erithacus. Classification (NCBI taxonomy): domain Eukaryota; kingdom Metazoa; phylum Chordata; class Aves; order Psittaciformes; family Psittacidae; genus Psittacus; species Psittacus erithacus. The sequence continues at coordinate 24,894 of WYDI02026558.1, read as the reverse complement.
AGTAACATCAAATATTCGATGAATCAAATGACAGCATAAAAAATAGCATTTACATAACTAAGTTACTAGTTATGATGAGAAGAAAAAAAAAAAAAGGAAATATTAAAGGGTGCTAATATAGGAATGAAAAAGAAACTTTGAATGCAAAACCAGTAGCAGGATTCACGGGATTTTGCAAGTTCAAAATGTAACTGACACATTTCTTTGTTGCTGTTAATTTTGTTTTGCTTTCGCATTAACTGCATCTCTTTGATGAATATTTTTAAAGATAAAATAATGGCTATCACTCAGGCTGCTTTGAAGTATTTCTGAGTTGAATGACTGGTAGAATTTATTGATTTCATAGTGTGACACTAGAAGTTTTGATATGGAATTTTAAAAAATTATATTTGAAGTTAAAAGAAGACATCTTGATTAAAGCCAGAACAAATTGTTTGGCTGAGATTCAAACTCTGGTTCACATGCCTTTCCAAGCTTGTAGATTCACTTACTTGCTAGGAAAGCCCATATGCTTTCAATGGATGAGTTAAAAATTCATGCCATGGAAGAGCAGGAAACTGCTTCAAAGTTGGGAACCAACAGAACAGCTTAAACCATAAGGGAAAAATATATTCATAGACATTATATATAAGAATGAGGTAGAAAGGTCTTGTGTTTAAGGGGTTCAAATCAGAGCCACAGACAGCATGACCTTGAAACAAATCCCATAGTCTTCTGTACATCCGTTGCCCATATGCAAACTACTTATAATATCATTCTTCTGCTTTGCAGGAAGTGGTGAAGATGAATAGCAGCTATATGATGCAGTAAGTCATGGCTGGCTAGAGAGATGATCTGTTGAGTTATCGGTTTAAATCTCAGAGAGACTGATGGCTGCTACTGATTTGGTGGGTGCAATCACTCATTGCCAACAGTCTTCTGGATAATTCTAGTTCAAAAGGTACCTCAGAGACCCCAGCACACAGGGAACTGAGTCTCTGTGTTGGCTGCTTTTGCTGAAGTGCTTGAAACACTCATGGCTTCTCCAAGGGACAGGGGGAACATCTAGGAAAGGACTAGCCCATACCTGAGGGTTGCTTGATATTTCAGGATCCAGCAAAACCCTACAGCTGCCTCCTCCTCTCCAGTCCAGTAAACCAGCACCATGTCCTGTGTGGCCCAAAGAAACCAGAGTGGAAGTAGAAGTTCTTCAGAATGGAGTGGAAGTAGAAGTTCTTCAGAATGGACCCCGCCACTAAATCTTCGTAGAGATCACCTGCTCAAAAGCCACTTGAGTCCTTATTCTTTAAATAAAGGACCTAAAGCACCTGCTCATGGGGCAGTTTCTACATCCGGGGAGAAGACCATCACTTCTTGCCTCAACCTTCTTCCACTGGTGGTGTCACTGGGGATAAAAGTTGACTTTTAAAGAAAACATCCACTAGGGCCATTTAAGAAGGTCAGGAATTAAAAATACCTTGTCAGTTTTGCAATGGAAAATGTAATAACTCACCAGCAAGCTATTGACCAAGTTGTTAAACTCTGGGAGGGAAAAAAAAACCTGTTTGGTGAGCTGGTTAATATCAAGGCTCACCACTCACTTCTGCATACTACAGACCATGTAAAAAGCTTTCCAGTAATCAGTAAAGCTTAAGAAAAGTCTCTGATTAACTTTTCTTTCATCTTTCTCTTTTCCATCTGGTGTTAAAGATCAAACCTTCAGTTCCTCTACTCTTCTAAGCCTTGCCTGTTTGACAGCAAACTTCTCATCCATCTTAAATCTAGTGCAGGCTAGAATGTCTTTCAGCAGTGGCTAGAGGGTAGATATATTATCTGATACTAACTATATTGCTCTTTCTCCTTTTATTTTAGCTCTGTATTTGTTATTATAGGATATATCTGTGTCTTGTGAGTGTTTGGCTTCTCTCCCTCTATTGCAGGATAGTGCTGCTAATGCTTTGCAAATCACTGCATCATCCCTTTCCAGTTTTGGAATGTCCTATCTGTGCTTTGCATAGCTTCTTCCAGCTTTAGCAGCATCCCAGGATACCAGTCTCCTGGGACTTTCAGCAGCTGTGCTCTTAAAGACATTACGAAATGGGAATTGATGAAGGCTTTGACAGTGCTGAGGCTGTACAGCTTTAAACTGCACTGCTACTGATTGCCTGCTTCAACAGAGACTACAGCAGGACAGGAATACTCAGCCACTGTTTAGAAATCATTGTCTTCTCAGTGGGATATGGGTAGAGACTGCTGGAATCACTGGGACTGACTTAGACCTGGCCCTGATCCTCCTCTCATGGCACTCTTACATTCCTTAGTAGCAGAAGAAAAGTAGCTGCAATTACTTGCTTGTGGCTTACACAAAGCAAAAAAAATGGATAACCCTGTCTCCAGCACACTGGTGGCCATCAAAGGCCACCAGTTAATGACATGGAATATTTGAACAGTGGTAAATAGAAGACCATCAAGATGGATACATTTCTCATTATTTCAAAATGTATTTCAAAAGTCTTTTCAGGAAGAGAAATTCTGTTTTCTTCCCAGTTCTACCTCCTAACATCACTTGTAATCTACGACTCCATGGTCCATCTGAGTTATCAAATCTATTCAAGTATATTTATGTCTAGTTATTGTACCAGAGATTCATAAAATGTCTTCCCAGCTTTGCAGTGGGAGGAAAAATATTTGAAAAAGAAAGATAATAAAAGATGTGGAAGAAAGAAGAAAGCTGCCTCTGGCAGCTTACACGAGAGTGGCCATGGTCACCTTGCACAACAGCAAGCCTGGGAAGGGAGGTCTCTATTGATAAACAGTGCAGCCCAGCAGCGGCAGATCTGCAGACACTTGACGCGCACACTGTGTCTATATCAGAGGATTTACTTCACATTAGCTCTAGTCTGGTCCTGGGAACTGAATGAGTGTATTGGATGTAGTCCTGGAGAGCATTTTCTCACGTGGTTTAGTCTAACGGAATAAATGCAGTTTGAGTATTGGAGACCACTCCATGATATGAACCACATTAAAACTGGCAATAATCGTGAACTTCTCTTCGGTGGTGCTCTCCTGACCCAAAGTCATGCACTAACTACACACTCTTTCTGTAATACCTATCATGGGATATATTTATCAAGCATCTGTGCTCAATAGGCACGACACTGGGACATGTATTGGGGCAAAATCTTTTCATGCAATCTACCATTTCCCTCAAAAATGCTGGCCTGCAACTCCATGCCTACATAAATGAGTGGCATGTAAACATGCTTTGCAAACCAATTTAAAATCTTAAGTTTACAAAAAAAGTCATCAGTCTGAACTTGAATACAGCCTGTCTGTGAGGAGAGATAAACGGAGTCTTTGGGAAGAATGGTATGATGCCCTATGTCTTCCTTGCTGTTCTGAGCCTGGACTAAAGATTCTGGATCCTATCACAGCATAAGCAATGTTGTCCTGCTAGGAGGAGTGTAAGAAGGCACCTTTGGAAATGATCAGTTCTGTGTCAGAACCAAAGCAGCTGTTGTCTGATGCTGACTGGGACCTAATACATCAGGAGAAATGCAGAAGCCCATTACTAGGCAGATGTAAACAGCTTGCTTTCATATCCTGCTTTCTAGTAGTTAGAGCCTGATTTACATCCTAGAACATGAGGTTCAATATCCTTTTCACTATTTGTTATATTAGTTATAACATCAGGGTATTTCTGATTTCCATATAAGCATCTAAATCTGAATCTTAAATCTCGGTCTGAACAATTTGTTGTGGCAGGCAGGCCTATGGTTAAATCATGTGCTGTGTAAAAAAGCATTTCCATTTATCAATGCTGGATTTCATACATTTAACTATCAATTTAGTTGACACTGGAATTCACTTAAAACATTTCTTCACAATGTAATAGATCCTATATGTGTAAGTTCATGCTCAAATAGTGAAACGGCAATCAATTGTATTTACAGTTATAAACACAATTACTCTGCAGCACCACTGCTCCAGTTCCTGCAGCTCAGGGTAGTGTGGAAGCAAGGATTAATATTAATGTGCACTGAGAGATGGGTGAAAATAATAATAAATGCAAACATTCTGATTAAACAGGAGGAGGCTGCGAAACACTAAACCAACTTTGGAAAGGAGCAACTCCTTGCAATTTTCGTTGGCTCATATCACTCAATTAGGATGTGAATCATCCATCACTACCATACTTCAGTTCTAAAGCAGCGCAGCTTTGATTATGGAATGGTTCTGCTGATAGAAAAGCCTGAGGGACATAACTGTGGGTCAGACTTCCCATTTTTTAAAATTTGTTGGTTGTATGTTGCATGCAGATTACAGGCATGTTTTATGGTACACAGTTTGCCAAAATGCATTTTATCTGCTGAAGGGAACTTCAGCATATATATAAATGAGCTATTTTGAAGTTAACGATGTGCACAGGCTCCTGTTGAAATGCTTGGAGAATATGCTACCTTTCCATACTAAATTTAATTCTGCAGATAACACTTGCTTGGCAAACCATGCCTTTTAAATGCATATTTATCATCCCAGGAAGCTTAAATGATGGCATATACCTCCTTTTTAGGTTGCAGGTTAAGAACTCATTTTGATAAATCTAAGTTTCCTGTAACTTGGTTAGTGTAGTAGCCAACTTATTTGCCTCACAGAAGTGTTTTGAAGATTAATTGGTTAATAGTTTGCAGTGCTTTGATGTGTACAGTCCAATAGCTATTGTGATTTATTTCACACATTTAGTAAAAGTTTAAATTGCTCTTTCCCTTACTAATACAAACTTTGTTTTCCTTTTTTCAGTTTCTAAACTACAGTTCCAGTTTAGGGATAAACCACTTCATTCCTGGTTCTTTAACAGCATGGAATGATGTAAAGTTTCTCACTGCTGTTGATAGCAGGAAAACCAACACAATCTGCACAGAATCAGCATCATCATAAATAAAAGAGTAATGCTTTGAATTTGTGCTATAAATTATAAAATAAGCACCTGATTTTTATCAAAAAAATTAAGAGGCATAATTAATTCAGACATGCTTCCGGGTGGTTCTAACATGTGCTCTTTACAGTCATGTTTCTTCCATCTGGTGTGGTTGCTAGGATTCTCTGCAAAATAATACCTATCAGGATTGCTATTACTGGGTTACATGGGTATGACATGGCATCACTTTGTGAACTCTTTTTCTCCTTCAGAACCTGGTAATTCTGTCAAGCTGTGTGTGATCGCAGCCTCCTACAGCCAACATATTTGTGTTAGGTGGAATGAATGAAGGAATAAATGGGAGACTCCTTTGTGCCTGGAAGCAGAGCAGAGGCTCCAGAGGCACCATTATCCCCCACATGACATGCAGCACAGCACTGCTGTCCCTGGCTCAGAACATCTTTTGGATGTATCTTTTGGAAAGAGAAAGAAAGTGTGCCTGCGCTTCTTAGAGTATACAGAAGGAAAAGCAGATAATTCTGTGGCTGAAGGACCAGAGACATTTTCCTGACACCTTTAAGCTCTGTGAAAGTTGACCCTTTGGAGAAGATACTAGTATGCTGCCAAGAGCAGACCATATGGCCTCGGTTGGGAATGTTGCTTAACCAACTTCAGTTCTTTCTGAAATAGAAAAACTTCACTGCCCTCCTGGACAACAGCTGTTCTGCTGCACGTACTCCGTTTCCCAAAAGCTTCGTATTCCCTTCACCCCATGGTGCCATCTTTAGGTCAGTATGAGTAGGTGAAACTCCAATTCCAGCCAATGAATTTCATTAATCTTTTCCTTTGCTGTTTGCCAAGTGAAGATTTATTATTTTATCAGCTTTTCCTTATTTGCTGTCGTTGGAACGAGATGATCTTAAGGTCATTTCCAACCCTAACCATTCTATGATTCTATGATTTACAAAGCTGATGGATTGACTGCACTCTACTTTGATTTACCGGTAACTGCAGACCAAGTCCTGAGAAGTAGGAGCGACGTGAGGCCTTGTGCAGCCTCCACAATTAAGGATCTCTTAACTGATGAGTTTGAGAAAAAAATATCTGCCATTCACAGGCAATTATTTCTTACAACTACTTGTGCCAAGTCAGACTCACAGATGAAGATAGACTATAAAAGCGGCTGATTCTAGCCATGCATCAAGAAAATTACCCTTAATATAATATTGCAGCTTCCAAAGCCCACATGTAAAAAACTACAAGCACAGGATTTCAGAGAATCTACATAATTGATTATATTAGATGGTTTATCCTAGTCTCAAACTGCATCAGATAAGAAACAGACACAATCTGTGTGATACAATTAGCAGTAAAATTCAAACTCTCACACATGCACATGCATGCTAGAGTAGTAGGTCTGCTAAGAGCAAACCAAAGCAGCCAGGGATTAGGGGGCAAAGGTTTCACCATCAGCTGTAGCTGCACCCTGTTAGGTCCATAAGAGAAGACAAGCTCTCAGTGGCACTCTCCCTTGTAGCTGCACTGCTTTCAGCAGAGTGACACAGGTTAGAACACCGCAGATTCATTCACAGTCACTGTAAACATGATCATGAGACACCCTCAAACAGTTACTGAGAATACTCACTTCATACCTGGTATAGCACTCCCACAAGTCATGTCAAAGGAAGACAAAATAACTCTGACTTCATGCTCAGAATGCGCACACACCACCTTACCATTTTTAGCAAGTTTCTTTTCCTCAGCATCTTTACTTCCAGAGTAACTTTCAGAGCCAGAGGAAGCCGGAAGCAATGCCTTGCGCTGCAGAGCTTCTAAACTGATCAAGCAGCTCCATCATGCACCAGGGTGGGACTTATCTCTGTGTAGTAGGAATTAAATGGTAAACAGGCCTTTTGTCAAAACCTTCATATATCTCTTGTAAGCATACAGTGGTTCTATTTCTCTTTAACTTGCTGAATCTATTTTCCCTACTGAGCTCAAGCTCAAGCCAATTGCAAGGAGTCCAATCTTAAAACCTAACCATTCATTCCTGTGTCTGAGAAAGACATTTTTTCCTTTGACTGCTCCAGTTCATTCTCATGTCTCATTTACTCTGACTGGCTCCTCCCTTTGACCTGTGTTTTGTCTGTCACTCTGGTTTCTCTTTGCATATAGAAAATATCCCTCACAGAGGCTCTGTTCTTCAGGCATGCCCAACTGCAGAGCAGGGCTGTGTCAGGCAGGGTACATTATCCTCCAGTCTCCTGTGAGCATCCTTTTGCAGCTCTGGGCAAAAGAACACAGAAAGCATACCCTCTGCCAACATTCTGGGAGCCAAAGCCCTAGAAATGTGCTACTAGTTCACAATTTATTTCTCTGGCATTGCTCTAAACTCAATCTCCCTGTCTTAGGATAAAACTTCTCACTCAAAGCAATGCATCTTTACTACTTCAACCTAACTTTTCCTTGATTGGGCTAAAAGGTTAAGTGGAAACTGAGCAGGAATTTAATCTGAGAGACTTACGGTGTACTGAAAGGTACCTATTATACTCCTCTTTAAATATCAGGTAAGACAGAAGTTACATTTGCTGAAACCACCTCCTTCATTCTGTCTGCCAGCATTTTGAGCAGCCCAGCAATGATTTAGGCAACAGTCTTTAACCTTGCTTTTTAAATTTCAAGACATATTTTTATGCATACTCTATTTTCCATTCTGAAATAACAATATAAACCTCCTATGTAGCTGAAACATGCCTTCTTATCTCTATACTTAACTCATCCAAATTATACCTGAACACTTGCAGAGGAGTTTAGGAAGGATATTGATCTATTCCAAGACCTGCAGGAAATAAATATTGTGAAACATGCTTTTCATTCCCTTTGTTCTGAAGCTTTATGACTAAATGCTGTGCTGGTAACACAAGTTTATCAGGAATGCCTGACTTGTCCAGATCTTGAACTCTAATAAAATAGTTTGACACAGCAAGAAAAGAAAAGGGAAAAAAAAGGGAGAAAAGGGAAAGAGAGGGAGAGAATGAAAAAGAAAAGTAAACAAGTAAGCCAACTACAATATGAAAAGTCTAATTGTTATTTGTAACATAAGGTCAGTGTTTCTATCAAAGCTGTAATACAAAAAAATCTGATGTTGAGCTGGTAACATCTGCTATTTATCCCATGATTTCAATATTCCTGTTCGCACAAGCTAAAGCTCTGGCCTTAATTATTTAGGCTTGGATCCTACTGGATTTCCTTTTTTCTCTGAAGAGAGGTCTTCTGATGAAAAAATACATTGTGCAGAGCAAATGGACATGGCCAAATAAGGTCCCTAAGATTGCTGCTATGGAACATAGTTGTGTTTCCTATTTTACAAAATACACAGGGAGAGTTAATTCACCATTGAAACTCAGTAGGTAGAATGTATTTCTGATACTGTGAATACTGAGTCATTAATTAGAACAGTTTGAAACAAAATCTAGGATGATGGAAGCCTAATACAATCTGGAGCTTTACTTGAAGAACGCCCTGTTAGTGGCTAAGCATGTAGAGGCCCTCCCTGTATGCTCCACTGGCAGGGGTGCTCCTAAAGAGCACAGTATTCACTTCCAAAATCTCAACATAAGAAAGGCAGGAATAATATTAAAGAAGCTCAGAAAATGATACTGCAGACAACTAGGCTGAACGTACATATATATATAGTTAGAATAAGCAGATTCAGCTTCAGCAATAACAACATTAACTAAAATAAAAAGTGAACTCCCAAGACCTTGCGTGTAGATAAAATGATGCCATGCTATGAACCTAATTCACCTCCCTCTTTTCTTGATTGATACCAAGTAGGTAACAACTGAGACTGTGTTTGCAAGCCTGTCTGGTTACAGCTACCCTACCTGAAATGGCGCTCACTCCATCTGCCGTCTGCTTACAACTTCCCCTTCCTCAAGTCATTATCCTCTCTCATCTGCTTGCTCATCTGCTTGTTCTGCTGCTCACATAATTGCTCCTTAACTAATTTCAGCCACAAGGGACCACATTAATAAGGACCCAGTACTGGCACTGCTAAAGTAACCCACCTTGTTCCAGCTGAAAGAGGTCAAGGAAGAAGACAAAAAGTTTGAGGTGACAAGAATTTCAGGGAAGGGGTGAGGGACCAGTCATGAGAGAGTGACTGAAAGGGATGTGTGCCTATGCTTTAATTAGAAGCAGAGATTGGCTTTGGGTATGTAGACAATTTTCTTCCATCGGTCTTAGTTTACAAGAAAAGAAAAAGAGTGAGCATATGGGTCACCAAACACTACAAAAGACTGTTTGTACATGGTAACTTGCAAAATATATCAAGCCTGATTACATACCTTAAAATGAAACAAAACGGTATCTTTGACATCCCTAATTGACCTGTTTTAGACATATGATCAACTGCTGCCAGAACAATGTCTTTCCTTGCATCTATTCTGCAAATAATCCTGCATCCTCTTCTGAATTTCTAAATTGATTGAATTGGTTGCCAGAGCCAAGAGCGATTCATAGCACAAGATCACTATATCATAAAAATAACATTCAGAGGGGATAGATTGTGAAACCTTAACAGCTGAGCATGTTTTGGTTAATATAACACTCCTAAATCTGCAAAACTGCTAAAATATAAACAATATAGATTTGGTTTTATTGCAAGTGTTAGAGTTCTGTTGGTGAGGAAGCCAACCTCAACAACTCCAGGTAACATGAATGTAATCTTCCAAGATGCTACTGATGTACCACACATCGGTCTAAAAACTTACTGCCTTTTTTATTGTGTGAGACATCCAGAGCATTTTATGAGCACAGCTCAGAGGAACTTGGCAGAGGCTTTGAGAAGCAAACAGCACATTACTTGGGAAACATTAACGACCTTTATAATGCCTGGTGTTTGACCCCAAGATAAACTTTTGGCAGCATCTGTCCCTTCAGTCTCAGAGTGCTGTCAGCAGAAGACAGGCAGAGATGAGAGGGTTTTCTGGGGTGGTCTGGGTGTTCTCAGGGAAGAGGAGGGCTGGCCTGCACCCACCATACTCCCAGTGCTAACCTTTCAACAGCTAAGCAGGCTGGTGCCAGGATTTGCTAGCTGGGGATGGTGGGACCATGCTGTTATGGCCACTGAATGGAGATGCAGGTTCTGCTATGTCTGACCTCATGCAGTCTAAATCCCAAGTAAGAAATTTCAGTGGTTCATTCTTGCCTAAAGATATCCTATTTCATAGGACTCTACCTTAAATACCCTGTTTTATATGGTTCACAAGGCATGGAAACAAGAATTTTGTATGTGTAGGAAAGGCTAGAGAACCTCTGGGAGAACACAAAACTTGGGAGACCTCTCTGTGTCTGCTCCCAGTAGTACTGAAGCTAGACCAGTATTTGGAGAGAAAAAGGTTGACAGTAGCCCTGCAGCTTCCCTTATCCCTGTTTGCCATCTAAAGCCCAAGTACAAACAGGAAATCTGCAATAATAAATAAATCTTAGATGGACAGGCCCCTGGCAGAGCTCAGGCTGGCTCTGCATTCTCTTAAGCCAATGATTGGTTACTAAGCTACAAAAGTGCTCTTCCAACTCCTCAGTCTGGTGAATTTTGTAATTACCAGCTACAGTTCCACCATACAATATCTTGTCATCTCTGTCCTACACAAAGAGGGGGAAATACTAGGGAGCTTGGGTGGAAGCCACGTGTACAATTGCTTTTGTGACTCCGGTACTGGGACTTCAGTTCTCGCTGTGAAGCAAAGGAATCTTCTACATGCAATCAGACTTACTGTTCACACTAGATAATGGTCTCCTTAGCTCATTACTCAAGGACCTTTATGCTGTACCACAAGTCCAGAGGAGGGCCACGAGGATGATCAGGGGACTGGAGCACCTCCCATATGAAGATAGGCTGAGAAAGCTAGGGCTGTTCAGCCTGGAGAAGAGAAGGCTGCGTGGAGACCTCATAGCAGCCTTCAATATCCGAAGGGGGCCTGTAAGGATGCTGAGGAAGGACTATTCATTAGGGACTGTAGTGATAGGACAGGGGCCAATGGGTTCAAACTTAAACAGGGGAAGTCTACATTGGATATTATGAAGAAATTCTTTACTGTAAGGGTGGTGAGGCACTGGAATGGGTTGCCCAAGGAAGCTGTGAATGCTCCATCCCCGGTGGTGTTCAAGTCCAGATAAGACAGAGTGTTGGATGACATGGTTTAGTGTGAGGTGTCCCTGCCCACAGCAGGGGGGTTGGAACTAGATGATCTTAAGGTCCTTTCCAACCCTAACTATTCTATGATGCTATGTATCACATGCCTGATGTGCTTCAGCTCAGGAGCTGCCTCTTGTACCATGTGCTGTCTCCCACAGCTTTAGGCAAGATGTAATCTAAGAAAATCTACCAAAAATAATAGTAGAAACAGCCCCAAAAATATGTATACATTTGGCTTCCAAAATGATCCTACTGAAGTACAGGGCAGGTTTAAAACAAACATGTTTTGCCACTGCAGAGCTTGTCAATGCATTTCCATTGCCACTTGGTGTCCTCAAACCTGTGAGCAGGAAGCACCTCCTGCGTTAGCCTGGCAGGACAGTTACAAGCTGGATACATAAATGTTATCTGATGCTTATATTGGGTTTTGCCAAAGGGGTGTGCTGACACTGGCTAATGTCACAATGCGTGCCAGGGCGCTGAGCCCTATCCTGCTCAGCCGAGGTTGCTAGCTGCAAGAGGAGTACACATTACACAATGCCTTTGCATTGCACAGCCCATTCCCAAGGTCCACCAGGTCTCCAGAGGAGAGGAAATTCCTAAATGCCAGGAATGCCTACATGCTGCTGTGTTACAGGCCTCAAAAGAAAGCTCAGCCTTTGAGCACTCTTTCCTTCTCTCCCATCTATACTGCAGACCAAGTTAGAGCAGTTTTATAATCTCTGGAAGTAATCTTTAGGAGACAGATGCATTTTAGATAGCAATGACCACTAATCAAAATCCCTAAACTTTTCCTTTTCTACCATTTCCCAAGATCTGCACTTTCTCTCTGCACAGCTTCAAAACATCGTAATGCCGGAGTCCTTAATGCCCTGAACACCGGGAAGGCGTGCAGCAGGACCAGCACTCTGGTACTTAACAAGCATTCAGCTCCAAATTCCACGACGAGTCTCACATATCACACTTCCCTCAAGAATGTGAGTAGGCAAGTTTGCCAGACAGCTCCAGCATTTGGACACTGGTACTGCCTGATCAACAGCTGAATGGAGTCAGAGAGACTCCTTCTGTTCATTACAACCAGTTGTAGAATCGGAGCCTGTGCTGCACAGACTTAATACCGTCTTTGCAACAATCACCCCCACCTGCATTATTATTCACATCCATGTACCCTTGGTGACCAATTATCAATTCTGAAAAACAACATTAAGTGTATATATCATCCTCCTGAATTACTGAAGCTCTCCTACCCCCAAAATCCCAAACCAGTTGGAGGTACCTGGCAGCTGGAATAAGGAGGCATCAGCCAGCCCCTCAGGCTCTCCCTCCTCCTCCAAGTTTCCAAAGGGCCACACTCTGCTTCCCATCTCTCATGAGAGACACGTACCTCTATGTGTAAAGGGAAACACTAAGTGGCAGCCATTAAGGAAAAGAAACTGGGGAGGGAGGATTTCCTTTTATTTCCCATGTTGGATTACTGTGTGTAGCTGACAGCTCCCCTCTGTATTTTCAGCCTGATTTCACTTTGGTTCTAGCATTTCTCTCCCTCCTGCTCCTGCCCCAAACAGTGACAGAAAATGCTTAAAAAGACAATAATTTTTGACTGTAAATTATCAGGAAGCCTACAGGTAACATGCTTTTGAAACTGGCTAGATTGCAAGTTGAATGTGCTCTTTTAATAGAGTAAAGCTGCAAAGCAAAATCACAGCTGCTGAACAGCCTATAGGTTGTTTTCTATAAGGCCATATTAATATTTTATATTACTGTCATCTCTGAGCGTTCTTAGCTGACTTGTTATCTTGCACAACCTGGAAGAAGCAGTTGGCAATGAGACATATCAGTGGGGGCAATGTGGAATAGTACTTCAGCAAGAGGTGTTGCACTCGCGATGCAAACGAGTCTCTTGACCTTGAGCTTCCCTAAGAGTGTGGTGTCACTGAGCGGCTTCATTACAGGATAACACCACACACAGCAGGGCTGGGGAGATGGCTGAACAGAAAAAATTTGTCCTGTATATTCTTTATGCACAGAAGCCTATCTTACACTTGCTACGCATGCAGCATTTTTAAGGCAGCTCTAGCTCCAAAATATGCTATTCTGAGATAACACAATATGACTTGACACAGCAGCGTGAGACAAAGGTGACATGCGCAGGTAAGTTGTTAAAATAGGTGACAGATGGAGTTGTGCTAAAAGCATTCAACATATTTGCTTCTTACTTTTTCTCCAACATGCATCTCCCACACAGTTTTAAGAATTTACCTTGAAGTGCCTCCACACAATCTAATGTGATGAAAGAGAGAGAACAAGAGTGAAAGAATGACTTGCAGAGTTATTACAGATAGATAATATGCGACATATAGCAGATACCAGCACCCAGCAAATAGCCCTGTTTGCTGACAACCTAGATTGCTCTTGAATAGTTTGGCACAAATTGCCTATACATGCATGGTGTGTATTTTCTCCTTTTTCCTGCAGCTTCGGTGATTTGAAAAGTAAACTCCACAGTGTTCAAGCTAAATTAAATGAATCAGTCCATTGCAACAATATGAGATTTGGCACAAATGAGCAATGCCTGCTTTCTTGTAGGACACAATGTCCTTCACCCTTTAAAAGAAAGTGGCCTTACCTCCTGTTCATCTGATTGACGTGTATTATGAGATATATATATATAGATATATTACATGAACTCACTGTACTATCCTGTTTCTTACACACATGCATTAAAGACAGATTGACGCTTTTCTGCAGTTTTTCATATCTAGAAAATAAATACTCTGCAATGGATGGAACATCCCCCAGTGGTGTTTGTTGCTGTTATGGACCATTATTTGTTCTGCAGGAGCACCTGATACTGTAACAAAGTCTATCCAGACAGGATTTCAGCTGACATCAGGGAAGCAACTAGCACAGGGCCAAGGCCAAAACCAGGTCAAAATACTTGAGTTTGACAAACTGAAAGGGTTTACTGAAACATCTTTTTAATCTTAGATTTATTTTATGTATGTATTTTTTAATTATAAAAAGAAGATACCCAGACCAGGATTTTATGCATTTCAGTATAGATTGTAATTACTAATGTCTCATGCACTTACAAAATTGAAAGTGGTGATTAGTGAAAGAGGTATGTCCCTTGAAAAAACCAGCTCTTTGCCAGTCCTCGGAATGTGCTGTAGTTTAGGGACCTCAGTTACAGGCCAACACAGTAGCATGCATTTAGCCCATTTGTACAGAAATAAAAAACAACCACCAAGAGACATCGTAAGTTAGAGATGTGGTGAAACAGAAAGCTTATTTCCATTCAGTATATGAAACACAGTAGCAAACCTGTACCTTTAGTGCCCAAAAGAAATGGACTTTGGAAAGAAGTTTCCTCTGGGAAACACTGCGTCCTTCACAGCCATAGAAGCCATCCCACAGAGAGGGATTTCAGTAAAGTCCCTGTGTTCCTCTCCAGATGGATGTGTTCTGCTCATCCTCATGCCACCACATCTAATAAAAATGCTGTGTAGTCACAGCATTTTGCATTAATGCAAAATATTCTAAGCAGGGTTTATTGTCCCAGGCTCAGTTTTATGCTGACTGCAGCTTTCTGCATGAGTTGTGTGGCACCTGGCTGGCTTGATGCACAGGCCAGCATAACCGCTGCCTTCCTGCAAACGCCATCCAGATATTCCCTACCAATGAGCATCTGGAACACACAAAATACTGTATGGTTTGAGAGATCCTGCTTTAACTACCTCCCAAAGGAGCACTAACTGGGATTCTGTAGTCTCTCGAACATTACCTGCTGCTATTGGCAATAGTTGTTGCCAGTGAACTCTTGCTACTACAAAAAGAAGCAACATGGATAATACTACAATATAATTTCTGTTATGTGGCTGGATTATGGAAAATAACAAACACTGCAGAGACCTGTGAATGTGAAAAAGGCAAAGTGAAGCAATCTTAGAGCAATTACTGAGGAGCTCGTAGGATCCTGTTCCTGCATGCTGCCATCACAGAGCGTATGACTGACAAAAGCCCAGGAAGCAGGAAGGAAAAGGCAGCTTGTGCAACATCTGCCAGGCTCCCATATGGCATGTTCCAAACTCACTATTGCCTGATGACAGCATGCAGATTAGGGCATCAGTGTGGGCTGAACTAGAACTGATCTTTCAGTGACTTTTGAGTAACTTCATGGCATGGATTAAGAGGGGTGTGAAATTCATCATCACATCCTTGTTGATCCCTTGCCCATAAAAGTTATTCCAAAATCAAGAGCATTAACAGAGGTTATTTTGAAAATGTACATAAGGAATTGAAACTATTTGGAACTTTCATTTATACAATCTACCTACAGCATAGTGCTAGGTGCATAATTTAGCCTTTTTTGTAACTTGGGGTCCTTATTGTACATTGTATAAACATGAAATTCAAGCCTTGGATAAATTACCAGTAGCAATTTTTAACCCTTATAGCACAATTAAATCTGTAGCTTTAAAAGCAAAAGTCTTTTTTATGGACAGACTGAGGTACTGACCCCAAACCCTGAAAATGTAGAAGCTATTTACATCTCATTTTACAGCTACACTTTCAGTATGATTGAGCAACCTGCAACGCCCAACAGGGGTGTGCACAGCTCGTCTGTCATCACACACGTTTCCCTCAGTCTTTCATGTAACTTTCCCTTGCCTGTGAGATTGATAACCGGTATTTGTGCCGATCCCAGGGAAAGGAGTCATGCAATGTTATTTTAGCCAAGAACAGGCACACTTGCTTGGCATCATTTGGTACTCAATGAAACTTTATAAGTTGGAAAATTTCATGTGAACTCGACCATAACTGAGTTTGTCTTCCCTTAAATAAGTGCTAAGAGAGAGAGTAAATGGAGGGAGAAAGGGGGGTACAAAGAGCAAGAAAAAAGCCACTTAGTCTGCAGACCTGCTAGTCCTGTTTGGTCTTTTTTTAAGACTCTCCTGTCAAGACTTGCTGACAGATGAGCCCTGTTGAGTCTTACAGTGGTGATTTAAGATGTTACTGCATCCCTTTCTCCCCTCACCCTTCTGCTAGAGGTTACAGCCCACATAATAGCATTGACAGAAAAGAATATTTATCTCTGTGTTGGCCATTCCAGCATTAGTTTAAAATATTTTGATGTGAGGCACAGAAGGATAGACTTGAAGGACCATGGAGGTCGCCTAGCTCATGCTCCTGCTTGAAGCCTGGATCAACTCTTCTGTGTCACCCATGACAGATACTTGTCTGACATGTTCTTAAACACCCCCAGTGTTGAAGATACTACAGCCTACATGATCTATGCAACTAATGAAAATACTGAGAAGTATGGGGGCTGCAGCACATTCCCACAAGGTCTCACTAGATTTACTGCCCCCTCCCCCCACCCCACCTTGCTTTTGCCAGGAACTCTGGCTTTTCAAACAATTTCCTAGATTTTAGATGCAAATAGAATGTGGGATGATGCCAAAAGCCTTACTGAAACACCTTATGTTTGTTCTTTCTCCTTTGGAGAAAGACACACCAGATTTGCTATGTGGTAGCCCTGTGACACACTCTTCATTTCCAGTAGCCCTGTGATTCCTATGGTTTCCTACAGGAACTACAAGGAATTTCATCAGGCCACTGATACCCCAGCTGCAACACATTTTGTGCATTGGTCCGTCTAACTGCATGCCACTGCACTTTAAAATCTTTTCTCTTAAGGCCACTCTTCCCTCCTCTTCCTAGCTTTTGAAGTGAAAAACCTGTGATTTACCCAAACTGATTTCTTACTATCCTTCCTTCCCCTCATTTTTTTGCACAGGAACAATTTGCCCTTGTGCTCTTAATGTTATTTCTTGAGGGATCTCCTAGTTTAACACTGTTTTTCCTTGGACAAGATTGCATGACCATGCTGACATTTACATTCCTAAAAGCCTTCCTAAAACTTTACTTTGAGGGTACAGGAATAAGCGACAATTCCTGTCTATTGGATACAACCCATGTAGCTGCTCTTTTCCATGTCCTACACTAAAAGAAGTTTCAGTAAGTTTCAACAACTGCTTAAACCATTTGCACCCTTTAATTTTCAGTGAATGTCTCAGTTTCTTACTTCTCTGTTTATACCAGATGCTGTGCTCTAGAGGTATCAACTGATTGCTCACAGAGGGCCTTATTCCCTGGTTCTCTGTGGTTGCCATTTCATGCTGACATGGTAACTGCATCCATATTCTTTTTTTCCCCGGCATCTTTAACAGAAGGTCTCTACCTGGCCCTCAGAAAGCCTACATTCATCCCTGAGACCCAACATGCCACATCTTCCTGTGCTTCTGCACAGCATGAACTGGTGTGCTGGCACACGCTCTACCTTGCTGGCTCTGCTGGATAACCTGGAGCAGAGGAGCAGGCGCAAGCCACAGGGCAGCTGGCTGGGTGGGAAAATGAGCTAGTGGACTTGCATCCCTTCCTCTGTGGAAAGCACAGACCATTTGAAATGAAATCTTCCTTGACAAAGACTGGGTTAAATTACAGGAGTGAGATCTTGTCAAGAACAGCAAACAGAGCAGGGTTTCCATGCAGCGCTTCGTGACGTTGCTTCAGTAGTGTGTGGTGAAAGCGGGGACTGGGTGATTGGGTGGGTGGCAGAGCTGTGTGGGCCACCTGTGAGGGACAAACGTGGCCAGTCCTGTGCTCAGCTTCCTCCCTACTAGAGGCTCCTTTGAGGTCATGCTGAGCACCCTCCAGTGCCTCTGAAAGTAGACTTTAAACATCTCCTGAGGAAGTGTTCTTCCCCTGGGATGGATTTTCCTGACATTTGGCTTTGGTAGCCTATGGTAATTTCCCAAGTTCTGGAAGCAGCTCTGATGATCCCCAGCTATTTTGTGCTGCCACATCATGGATTTATTAAATACCAAACAGAATTCACCTTCCTTGGGAGATGAACTAAAATGATCTCTAGAAGTATTGGTATGTGCAACAAAACTTTTACATCACCATTAGTGAAGCAGAATATTTCTGTTCCCATTATTTCCAGTTGAATAATTGAATGTTCATCCTTTTTAAATTTACTAATTTTAAATTAAAAATTCATTAAAATGTTTCAATAACAGTTAATATTAGCATAGTAATAAGACATACCAACTGGGCATTACCAGGAGATAATTGACCTGATCTGTAAATTGGTGCCCTTGGCTTTACCTCTGGATGTCAATCAATTAAAGCAGTCAATCATCTCTGACTAGTGCCTGCCTCAGCAGGTCTTATTGCTTAATCATATAATGTTGAGTTAATACCATTCATATTTCTGGACAAAAAATTCCACTAGGAATTCCCATTCATTATCACATCAAAATTAACAAGATCTTGAAATGCATATTATATTATTCATAACATAATATTCTGCCAAATGGAAAACATAAAAATATACCTCCTTTCTTTCCATTTTTTTTTTTTACAGCATACAGTTGTTAATTAACGATTCTTTAGAATGATCAAGTAATTGAGATACGGGTTTTAGATCAGGTTCACAGGGAGTATGTGGTTTAGTTAATGAGTCATGAAGAGACTGAAATGTCACTCTATAGATACCTGACTTTTGCTCAGTTGATATTAATTGCAGTGTCACCAGCGAAGTCAATAGCTCTATGGAAATTTACTTCAGGTGAAGATCAGGCCTTATGTTTACAAAAATGTGGAATTTAGTGAATGACTTTTAATCTTCTATATAATGAAATTTAGTGCATGTAATTTTTTTTAACTCTTCGGATTCTGCCTATAAGCCTTTACTTTCATGAATTGTTCTACTTAAGTCAATGACCTGGCAAAATATCACATGAATAGAGAATTAAATGGATCTGCCCCTGCCAGTTAAAGCTCACAGACTCAGACCCTTTGTAAGGTGAAAGCTGGCTATATATATTAGCAAAATTCTTGCCTTCAGGACAGCACTGCAAGTGAATGGAGCATGAGACCTCAGTCCTGCACATATTCATCCATATGTCTTATTTGCTGGAAAGGGCTAGTAAGTGTCAAGCTAAGCATATACATACACATCCCTGGGATCAGGGTCTTAGCTTTCTTTTTAGATTCAGGTAAGTAATTGTGTCATTTTGAACATTAAATAGGGTGTAAATCAAATAGGCTTGGTCATTACTGAAGTGCAGAAAAGTTATCAGTTTGAAAGTAAGCATCTTGCTATTTTCTCCATAATGAAGCAGCAGACACAACATTATTAACGCTGTGTCTGGATTGTGCGTTCAACCAAGATAAGAGGCAACATGTTTGGTAACATCAAAGAAAACCTGATACATTAAGTATAAGTAGATTAGTATTTACAGTGATCTGGAGGGTTGGCTGTTCCAAGAAGTCAAACAGACACAGCCAGGAGGGACAATTAGTAATAAATTGGCACTTGGATTCTCTCCTGTACTTAAAATCTGGCACCGTGCATAAAACACACATTTTAAGGTTTTGTTTAAAACTTCCCACTGCAGCCAGCAAGGTGATGTGCCTTGCACATCTAGCTGAGACTAGGCAGGAGTGACAGTCACTACAACATGCTGGGAAAACAGAGACAGGCTTTCTCACTGGCATAGCAAAGTGTCAGTGTTTTGTACAGAGGCTCCAGGAACAACATCTGTAGCACATTCTGTTGCACTCACCCAACCCTTCTGAACATGCTGCTGCAAAGCAATAGTGTGAAAGTTCAGGGATCTAAGAACACTACATATGACATATGATCAGGTCATAAAACATCTTACAAACACAAGATGCATCCTCTCAGAATAAAAGGCTTTTTATATCATTCCACCCTTTTCCTACTTTTTCTTTATTTTTTTTTTCCAGAGACAAGTAAAATAAAAAGTATCCATTTACTGCATTCACATTTACTTCTAATACTTTTGCACTGACCTCAGCACCAAAAATATCAACAGACCCAAAATTATCTTTATGCGTAGTTGCTGGAATTTACGGCCCTGCTTGGAGACTGGCAATTAGCTAAATACCGCACATTAGACATTTTTTTCCTCCTTTTAAGTGGCAATGGCAATGCTGAACACACGAAAATAATTTTAAAAGTATCCAGGAAAACAGGAAGGAGTGGAAAACTTCTATGTCTGATGCTTGTCTTAAATGTTTTTGGCATAGCTCATTGTGAATGAAGTAAAATCAGTAACCTTTACAGGTTGATATAGGAAAAGCTAGCCCATCAGAGATGGAAAACCAGGAATATTTCTGCTAAATTTGACATTTGCGCCTCCCATTGTCATTAGATGCAGTGTTGCTTTCACTGCAAACCCCACTGAAATCAATAGGAGATATTGACGGTATTGAGACCTGGAAATTGTGTTTTGATGGAACATCTTTACAACATGAAATGCATCTTCATGACATCTCTCTGGAATACCTGAGTGTCACTAGATCTAGTTACAGATGAGAAAAAACATTTAAGTGACATGGACAAAGTGCACATTATGGGTAACCCAAATACACATGCTAGAAATTATTCCCTTTTAATTTAAGGTTAAAAGATAATTAATTGGCAAATATATAAGCATTGACTCTTTTCTTCGGCTGCTCATGTGCCCTCAAATATAAAAGTCAAACTATAATGACCATGTGTGTCATTGTGAAAGCTGAAAGACTCTGACAGTACTGCAACACCATTAGAAAAACATATGTTTGCCTCCTAAACCCCCTTTCATTTAGTTCAACACTGTCAAAGTTTTTAAGTACAAAATCCTTCATAAGAAAGAGAAATTATAAGGAGGTTATTATAATTATAATTCATGAGGTTAACATAGTATGGGCCCATGTAGGATCATGAGTGTCTACAACAACTCTCTGCTAGAGGAGAAAAGATGTATGTAGTTGCTTTTAGTGCAATCTGCAGACAGAAACAAGGAGATGACTAGTTTGCAAAAAGATTGTAATTACACAGTTTTCACATTAGAGAAATAGTTCTAAAATACCTCATGAAAAGCTCACTGATACTCCCTTTTTCAATGGCAACTGAGCATAGAGAACAGGAACTGAGTTCATTTAAACTCTGGCAGAACATAAACTTCAGAATGCTTCAAAGGCTTATATCAATTTTCCCAGATTACTTAAACTACCAAGCCACAATTACACAAGTCATGGCTCTTTCCAGAATGGTCCTAGTTATACAGTTATTACCCTTGTCTTTCATTTTGGCTGAAACATGTTAAATATTTGTCAGTGCGAAAGTGTGTCTATATAGGAAAACAACAATTCTTATTATTTTAAAGAAAAAAACCTCCTAATCACTCATGATGGTTCAATTCTTTGCCTACAACTAAAATAGAAGAATCCAAATCTACATTATTAAAATGCATTCTGAGGAGGCTTTTTTAAGTATTAGTAAAATATATAAATTTTTGTATTTAAAAGTCACATATCAAGATGTGTCTTCATCACCCTGCAGTGTTAAAAACTTCTGGGAAATGCGGTATTCTCTGTGTCACTGCATACCATGACATATTGGTCTAGGCGTTGGGGAGGTGATGGGTCAAATCTTTACCATGGCTCAGATGCCTGGAGTACACCCTACAAAATCAATATGAACATTTGGGCCATATCTGGAGAAATCAACATTACTTCATTTGCAAAACTCAGCTGAAGGAAATGTTAAGGACAGCATTTCTCACATGAGGTTTCAGTAATTCTGCCTTTGTTATGGATATGGCTATAACAGCCTTTTGGTATTTGGGTAGAAATTTGAGTAGAGTGTTCAGAAATGTGTAGCACTTAATATGAACCAAAGTACTTTGATAAAAAAATTTGGCCCTTTGCTCCTTCTTAGGTTTCCACCTATTAACTGAGCAGGTTTCTCCAGCTGCCAGCACAAGCCATGTTGTTTAAATACAACAGAGTGTTCTTTGGGAAGTCTTATGCCACATATCTCAGCAGGTGTTAAACCTCTTCGCTTGGCAATTTAGGAGCTCATCACGTTTGACCACTGGTTATCAAAGATGGACCCAATAGCAAAACACAGGACTAAAAACTCCTTTAATTAATGAGATAATACAAATCCAACTCGGAACTTAACCTTGGATTCAGCTCTGATGTTTGGATCTAAACTGCATGACTTTGATCCCCTTGTTATGAAGCCTGATCTCATCCTGGATAAGGAGCAGCATTACTCAGTAAGAGAGTTAATACTAGAACTGCGACATTGGGAAAACCTGCTTGACAAGCAAGCTTGTTTAACCAACAGCAACAGGTTGCCAAGATTATGAGCCAGGAAACAGTTTAATAAAAATCAATGAAGAAATTACAAGTGACTAATAAATTCACACAATGAGTATAAGCAGCTGAAACTAGACAAGGACCAGAGATAAAGGCTGCAAACAGCCTCCGCAGAATGCAGCATCTTGCCGTTACTGCAATGATAGACCACAGCCTCATCAGCTCTGTTAAAGTGATTGGGTTCCACCTGGTTAAAGGCCAGGGGATTTAACAAAATCTGCTGTAGGTTGCCTTTGATGGTTTAATTACTAGTCTGCTTTTCCCCACAGTTTTGGCTTTAATCTGTTTATTAGTTGCTCACCTAAACAGAAGTATCTGACAGAAGATCCCTCTTTTAAATACCATAATTGCACCACATGAAGCCAGAGCTTGAATAATTCACAGTAATTCACAGAACAGCTTTTCTGGAGGAAAAAGAGATGTTCTAATCCTGACCAGAGAGCTGATTTAGTAGAAAAGTGTGGCACAGACCAAAAAAAGAAAAAGTTAGCTTTTCTTTTTGTAGTTTGAGGTTTTCATCTTCCCACAGAGCAAACAGTACCTAAAGAAATGAATAAGGAACATTCACAGCATAAGTCAAGGCATTTTTAAATTTTGTTGTCTTTTTGTCCTGTAGGCAGCACAAGGTGCAAGCACCACTCTTCTATTCTACAGCTGTTATGACACAGTAAGTTTGATGTAAGTTTGTGTCCCTGACCGTTATTTCTCCAGGCTGTTAACAAATGTTGTGCGATATTTGCCTTGATTGGAAGGACAGGGAAGGCAACCACAATAGGCATGGATCTGACCACTAAAACCAGAGCTTGCTAAGCAGAGCCCACTTAAACATGACATTACTTTTTAATACTGTTTGTGCATCCATTGCAGTCATACATTTCACCCAATTTCAAGGCTCTCCAAAGGTGTGCTGTCTACCACTACCCTGTACCTTCCCTTGCCTGGCCAGCAACATGCAGGGACCTGTGTTGTGAGAGCGCTGCTGTCTCATCCAGCGAGGACGCAGGAGCTGAACAGTGATTCCTGATAACCTGTTGGGTCAGCGTTATCCCTACAGCAACAGGAGTGCTGGGACGGTCATGGACCTATTACTCAGCAAGCCGCACCACTGTATTTAATACAGAACAAATCAGTGAATAAAATGACACTTAAAGGCAAAACAAGGTAAAGAAAATGGCAATCTGATTGCAGCTGGCTTGAGCAAAAGAAAAACATTTGCTACGTTTAAATATGCAATATTTATATTTCCCAGACTCTGGAAATTCGTATAAGCCCCACGTCAGCTGTTTCCTGGAAACTCCCTATAGCATTAGATATACCCACTGCATGCTCCCCTTATCTGAGCACTTCCACCTCATATGCAATGCCATCTCTGGAAGCATTCTCCAATTGATTTAGTAACAGCTGAAACTTGCTACCAGTCATCAGACAAGTCAGTTTGGATCATATGATACAGTATGTCTCAGAGCTGTCTGAAACACGTTGAGGGACACATGGAGATTGCAGGCCCTTTCCCCAGGTCCCACTGAAGGGCTGAGCACGACTGCCCACTCCTGAATGACACTGTGGGTACACCTTACAAGGACATTTCATATGCAGAGAGGTGAACAGCGACATTCCATGGTTGCTTCTCTCCTTCCTTTCTGCAAAATGTCTCATCCAGGGTTTCCACTCCTCACCATTGCATCAGCTCTAATAAAAATGCCATTTCCTTGTATTTTTCAGCAAAAGCTCATTTTCTAATAAGAGGGGAAACATTCTCTGCTTGGGATGTTAGTGAATGAACTGCAAGCATATATCCGGCTATAAATTTGACTCCAAAATGCGTTGAAAGGTCAGATTTGTAAAAATGTAGGCAATTTGACACCTCTAGATCACAGCCAACATAAGGCCACAAAATCAAGCCTCCAGTCTGTCAGTTAATTCCAGGCTCCCAAAAGTGTCTCTTGGAAACTATTTCCATGGCACGCAAAATAACTAATGTAATTAGAAACACTGGAGAAGCAATGGGGAATGAAAGAGGATAGAGGGAGGCGGAAAATACATACCAAGATGCATACACAGACATACAGTATAATTAGCTTCAGTCTATTGTATAACAGAGTCATAACAAATGAGTCAGCTCCTTAGGTGGTGTAATTAGACTTCAGTGGACCAACACCAATTTATAGCAGCTGATAATTATGATATATAATTATATGGACTGATTATGATCTGTATGAATTGTTAGTAAACTTCAGTGAGGGCAATAAGGTTAATCCAGTGAAAAATTGTGCAAGCGAGATACAAATCAGATGCCCAATAAAATAATAAAGTATCTTATGCTCACACAGCTGCTCTTATCCCAGGCAATGTTTTTAATGAACTTTTTGCAGACAGGAATTGCTTGGGGCTCCATTAAAATGTGGTCACTTCTATGATGCTACTCAGCAGCTCTTGAATAGTCACAGAAACTGTATGTGCAGCTGGGAATCCTGCACCTGGGTCGGAGCAATCCCAGGCACAGCTACAGGTTGGGCAGAGAAGAGATTCAGAGCAGCCCTGCGGAGAAGGA
>WYDI02026557.1:0-16138 GCA_009867235.2 Psittacus erithacus | reverse complement strand
ATAAAGGGGAGCTATAGGGATGCTGGAGAGGGACTGTTCATTAGGGACTGTAGTGGCAGGACAAGGGGTAATGGGTTCAAACTTAAATAGAGGAAGTTCAGGTTAGACATAAGGAAGAAGTTCTTTGCTCTAAGGGTGGTGAGGCACTGGAATGGGTTGCCCAAGGAAGTTGTGAATGCTCCATCCCTGGCCTTTTTCAAGGCCAGGTTGGACAGAGCCTGGGGTGTCATGGTTTAGTGTGAGGTGTCCCTGCCCATGGCAAGGGGGTTGCAAGTAAATGATCTTAAGGTCCTTTCCAACCCTATTCTATGATTCTATTCTATGCAATTCCTGCTTCATCCAGAGCAGATGATCTTGGCCAGGCCTTAGTATCTGAAGTATTTTGATAGAAGTACTCTGATACAGGAAATTGACATCGTGAGACTTTTGACCTGGCCCCAGGAGACTGCAGTTTCCTCTCTTCTCCAAAAATCCTGCTTCATCAGTTGTGGTTTAGAAATTAAAGCCAACTCCCCTCGTCTTGAAAGAAGCAGCACTGTCTCCTCTTGCTGTTTGTTAATAGTCTCTCTGCAGGAGGTCACAGGACATTGATTTACGCTCCTGAACTTCTTGTGGGTGTAGGTTAAGATCATTTGGAAAAGCCGCTAACGCAACTTCTCTCCCTGAAGTGGTGAATAAAGCAAACATTGTAACTCTCACAGCTACAGAGTAGGAAATGCTGTGAACAAGTTGTAACCTGGTAACCTCCGAGGCTGTTGTGTGGCCTCTGATTTCCTTGTGTCCTCCCAGGCGAGACACTTACGATTGATATCTGTAAAAGGAGATAATAAATCTAACTTCCAGTATATGTGAAAACTAGACCCTTCCCCTCCTTGCAGTCTTTGAGCACCAAGGAAAGCCAGGTAAGGTTTCCTAAAACTGAAGTGTAATTATTTGGAACTAACTGAACTCTGGAACCTATATTCAAGTGTAACAGCTCCAGGCAGCGGTCTGAGCACAAGCTGGCATACCCCTAGCTACCTTGAAGGACACAGGCGCCCTCCCCTCTGAAGCTGTGAGGAAATTATGCAGGCATGTGGGCAAGGACAAGACTGTGGTATCAAAGGACCAGTCCACAAAGCATACATGCACCTCTTTGCACACCACCAGGCTAACTGCGCATGTGGTTGTGTCTTTGGAGCTGCTTTTGGCCTTTCACTGTTGTTCTTTTCTCCTTTTCCTTCTTTCTTTCTCTCCCCTTTTTTTTATTTTTAAACAGTCATCTGTTATCTTCTGGAAAGGGCACCTGACTATTGATGATGTCCCACCGCTCTGGTAGCTGCTTTAGGAGGCACAATGCCCTTCTGGCTTGCCAGACAACAGCAGTTGCTATGTGGCTTCCTTTGCTTTGTTCCTTCAGGAGACCATTTGGTATTTACAGCTTTTTCTCTACAAGGCATCATCCCTGAGATATGCTTATGTGAGAGTGCTTTAGAATCCCAGCTGAGAGGTGAGAGATTTTATCATCTAACAAAGAAAATAAAAACCACAACCAAAATCAACCCCCAAACCAGCATACCACACACACACACACACACAAACCAACAAAAAAACCCCCAAAAAACCAAACCAAACCAAAAAACAAACAAACCACACAAAAAACAAAACAAAACAAAAAATGAAACAAAAAAAACCTACCACAAAACCCCAAAGATATCCTGGAAGAAATGCTGTCTGCTTCCAAATGATTCTGTGAGATAGGGCTGCAAGAGTTTCACCAGTTCAAACATAATCCCCTTTTTTTCAGGGAGATATTAAAAGTCCATTTCAATGCAAACCATTTTGGAGAAGAGTGGAGCCTGGAAGCCTGTTCAAATATCACCTGGTTTCCACTTTCCCAGTGTAAATAGTGAAAATAAGTTAGAGAAGGGCACAAACCAGCCTAGTGCTTATTTCACGCAGAAAGGAAGGCGAACAGTTTAAATCAAGAATATCACAATTTAGATGCTTCTGTTATGTTTGTTTGTTGGGTTTGTTGGGGTTTTTTTTTAACCTAAAAGATAGAAAATGGATGTAATTTGCCAGCTAGGACTTTGGAGACACTGGTGTGGCTGGGATCATAAAACAGTCTAAGTTGCTTGAGGAGACACATTTGTTCCTCTGGGGTACAACAGTAAGGGAACAGAAGGGCTCTTCTCCCAGCTGTACCCTTAGTGGTGTGCTGAAGGCGCACTGGGTGCCACTGCAGATGAGCCCAGCTAAGTGTGAAACTTGGCTTAGTCTAAGCAGGGAGAGGAAAAAACCCAACAGTTAAATGTTTTTTTATTTTCTCTAAGGATATGGTGGAACTAAGCCAAAGCGTGCATTTGTACTGCTTTGCCTAAGGCAGCACAAGCACCTTCTCTGGTGAATCACTAGGTCCTCAAAGCTCTTGCTCCTCAGAATTGAATGCCAGGTATCCTGGGGAAATGTTGCCAGGCACAAGGGCACTGTGACACTGCTGGGCTAGTGCAGGATGTGTGTCCATGGCTGAGGGTGTGCAGTATTCTGCCCCAAGCTCCCCAGCATGATGATGTTTGGGATCTAATCCAAAGTCCCTGTCTTCACCATGTCTTGGTTTACCTCAGTTTTTCTGCCTACTGCTATTTTCTCATCTTCCAAGGAGCATTTTCCTAATCTCTTGCTCAGTATCTCTCAGGAAGCTGGTGTCAGTGATTCCTCACTGTTCAAGGACCAGCATGAGCAGGATGCTGGCAAGCAGGTGCACAGGATAGCTTTGAAGATGAAGGAAGACCGAGATGGACAGAAGATTGCTGCTGCCATGATGCTATGGACAAGACACTCATGGTAAGGTTTGGAAACAAAAACTTTTGCAAGATGGAGATAAGGGAGGCAGGGGCAAACCCACTCAGATGAATTTGAGGCTTCCTTGAACCTACATACAGTAGATAAAGACCCAGCTCAACTCTTTGGATGCTAATTGCCTGGCCACTTTAATTGGATATAGGCTTCTAAGTCCTAAAGAAAGCTGTGTGACAGGACAAACTGTTATTTACCTCTTATCTCCTATTTATCTCTTATCTTTGCTTGCCCAGTACTGCATGGTCAGTACCTACATTCCCATACATAAGAATTGTCCACGCAGCTGATGGATTTTAGTGCAAGAAGAACAAGTAACATTTCACATCTGAAGTTACTGTTCAGATTCTGATTTGAGGCAAAGCTATCCTAGCCTGAGTTCAGTTTCTACCCCAGGAAATGCCTCCAAGGCACTGAAAACCATCATCAGCAACCAGATAATGACATCTGAGCTGCAGGGCTACTCATTGCCAGTCCAATGACTGCACTTGGATACCCGACAGCCTCTGACAATGACACTTACATCACTCATGCAGTGCAGTGTCCCTCTGGACTTGCTGAGGTGGCCTCCTGCTGTAACAACACAGAGCAAGAGTATTTATTTGCAGTGTTTTGAGCTGGAAGGTTATGAGCATGGCAGAGGATGAAGTAGCTTTCCAAGATAGGTCTTGACACATCAATTTTTCTGACGCAGTCCATGCCAAGGGGCTGGCATACAGACAGATGCAGAGCTGCTGTCTTCAGTCTTCTCCTCCCTTTTTCCTTGCTGCCCAAGATGACACAGGATAGGAAAACCATGGGGGACAAAAACCATCTCCACTACTTCTGAGCACCACACTGTCCAGTGAGATAGTTTAAGGTGAAGCATCAGGTTTTCAGCCAGGCCCAGCAAACCACCAGCAGCCAGGAGCAGAATGCTGTGTAGTGCAGAGTTAGCATGTGGTTCCAGGCTAAGGCTGGCTGTACACTTACACCAATATACTGACATACCAACCTGGCTCCACT
Source organism: Psittacus erithacus (assembly GCA_009867235.2). Taxonomy (NCBI): domain Eukaryota; kingdom Metazoa; phylum Chordata; class Aves; order Psittaciformes; family Psittacidae; genus Psittacus; species Psittacus erithacus. The sequence continues at coordinate 12,295 of WYDI02026557.1, read as the reverse complement.
GGTGTGCCTCTGAGCCTGTGAAGTAAATTCCTGCTAATGTGGCTGCAAGTTACCTTGCAGTCACCTCTGTTACAACTAGAAAAACATTGTCTCAGTCTCCTTATCTCAACCTCTGGCAGGGTTTTATATTGAAAGTGCTCAGATTCTGTCCCTTATCCCCATTACAGCTTCAAAGATGTAAAAGCAGAGAGCTAGCAAGAGAAGATAGTGAAATCACACTGAAATCAGGCACGTCTTCAAGCCATTTATCATATCACGAGGCAGGATGAATCAATAACATACATTGAGCTGGAAAAATTAATCTGCATCCAGAGCATCATAACAAATTAAAAGGAAATAAAATCAGTACAATTCCATTGGCTCTCATTACTATCACAGTGGAGAGTAATTACAATCCATGGGCCAAATCCAATGTTGGAAGAACTCTCCTAGAGCCAAGTACTCTGTACAAGGGCACTGTTTTCTCCAGACGCTGCACTGCAAACAGCAGCAGAAATGGCAAATGAGCCGAGAGCATAGTGCAGGGTAAAAGGAACCCATTTAGGAGTCAGACATTCTGTTTCTTGATCTTCCTCACACAGAGTCATGCTGCACACCTGTTGCTTTGGTGCTTCATGAGCTGTATCTCAAAAGCTCCAAGCATTTGTATGTGAGGCTATGACTCTGACTACAAGGCCTTCAGAAGCCAACACACAACTGCCATTCATCAGTCTTGGCTAACATCCCCTTTTTGCCTCTTTCCTGTTTCACTGCCCCCTCCAAACTCTTCTCTCATCTCTACTCCTCAGCACAGCCATCCCTGCTACACCCTCTCTTCTTTCCTACATAAACTCCTTTTCCCTACCACAGAGCACCCTTGGCCATCCTGTTGCCTGATGAGGCTCTCAACCTAACTTTCTGTGCTTTCCCAGCTGTTTGCATGTGACCACAAATAACTAAAGCAGTGTGTAGACAAGCAATAACTATGTCCCTTGAGAATGTGGCTATATGGCAACCAGATAATACAGAACCTGGAATAAAGGGCAGAACATCCTCCCTGAAAGACATGACTGGTTTTGGAGGAACTTTTGTTTAGCAGGCCTAGTTCTCATAGCCAGGAATGGAATGTCAGCTCTCACAATGTCCACTGGAAGGTGTCCTGAAACTCAAGTGGCAGATCAAACAACCTTAATCTTAAAAAGCTGATCAGCTCAGGGACTGCTTATCAGTAAGGAAGGCTTCCATGGCCCACTCCTTCCTCTTTCAAAACCACATTTTCTTTTTCTCACTTTTTTCCCCTGTGACTTTGGCTGATGTTTGTTCTCAATGATATGGAGCTTTCAGAGAAGTCAAGCTACTGATTTGTGAGATCTCCCCATCACAGGTATGGCTTCAGAAAACCAATTTCCAAACTGAAGTACAGCCCTTAAACAAGAAAGGGGACTACCGCACTGAGGCTCACATTCAGATTACCTTGTGTTGCAGAAACCTGAACCCTCATGCCCATAGAGACTAGAGCTGTTGCAACAACTGTGGTAAAAAATAGGGCACATCAGAGCAAAACAGTTAAGTACCGCACACCAGGACTCCTGAGGGAATGTTCTCAGGTCTTCTTGTAATTGAGAGGTCTTGGACGAGTTCAGGCCTGAGGTTTTTTCAGGTTAAACTACCACAGCACAGATTAGCAGTGGAACTGTATTGATCCTTTATGAGAAGCAGTTACCTCCCTGGATCTTGAAAGGCACTTTCTTGAAAGAGGTCTTTCAAGAGGAACCTCTTCTTGAAAGGGGTTGCTTCTGCCTACTCCTAACAAGCAGGCTGGAAGGATCAGCTGCACTACCATGAATGACAGGAGTACTTCATCACAGAGCTGATCTGCAGGCATTGGTGTTCTTTCAGTCCACAGGGCTCAGCTTCAATCAAGTAGCAACACTGAAGGTGCTAATTCTGCTCCCATCAAACTGAACCACTGCTTTGCTCGTACACCTCTCTGAAGGGTGGATTTATTGAGCAAGATGCCTGAGATACAAACATGCTTAAGATGAGCAAAGACTTGATTAGATGGAACGGTAAGTGAATTGTCCTTGATACAAGCTACAAAGCCAGAAGATAAATCTGTCAACAGCAGTTCTAACTGGCTGTGACACTAGAAACTAATGTCTATCACTTCTGTGCTAGGTCTGAATGCAGCTATCTCTCCTCAGTGTCTAAGGGTCTCTAATTCCCTTCTTCCTGGGGGAAGAACCTTGCATGAAAAGTTCAGCTGTGTTTACTCTGAGTCCTGTGAACCACTTGCTTGTGGTCAAACCCACTGTCATCTTTCAGTCACTTACTGGCTTCCTAAACATGCCTACAGAAACAGGCAGATCGCTGTGCTGCAAACAAATGAGTTTTGACAGAATAGTGACAATACTGCTCCCAGATGCTGAGGAAGCCACAGGATAGGCTGTACAGTGTCTGACTGGAGCAGCTCTAGCGCTGCATCCACAGCTAGCGCAGTATCTGGCTGCTTCTGCAAGCACTGACAAAGAACCAGACTTGCAAACTCCCACCAGCATCTGCTGAAGATTCATATCCCAAAGGAAAAATGGATTTTTGCTTACATGTATCTTTAAGCATTACAGCAGCAGAGAAGACAGGGACGTAGATACCCTTTCTAGCTAGGAACACAAAGACATGCTTTTTCTTATTAGAAAAAAATGTACTGCTGCTCCTTAACTTCTTGTCTCGGACAAGAGATGGAGAAGGATTTCAAAAGTTTCAGTTTCTTTAATTCCTTCCTGGAAATAAGTATTTAGGACAGGTACTGTTTAACTGCTGTTCAGGTTATTTCTCAAAGGAGAGGGAACTGTCTCAAACACAGGTTCCAAAAGGTCTGCAAAGAGCCCAGAGCTGTTCCAGCCCCTGTGTTGTTACACGGAACAATGAATGTCAGGAGACAGTGGAGATTTTTTTTCTCTTTTTCCCCTTGTACTTCACCTTGAAGCAGCTGTTGGCAAAGCCAGGAAACTTCTCTGCCTCTCAGTGTATTCAATACAGCCTTGGCAAAGGGACTGCAGACTGTCATCTCATTAATAAGGGAACTACCTAATTCTCCAGCTATTCTTATTACCTCAGCCTGAGGGTCCCAGCTTTCCATAACTAATTCCTGAAACCACAGACTGTTCACTGTCCTTGAGCATCAAATTGCTGCTCCTCATGTAATTGATGGTGTCTGCTTTGGTGACACAGGCTTTCCCAGGGCCCTCCCTGAGCAGGGATGGCATTGTGGACACAGCTGCTGACCCCAGCACTCCTGTGCAGTTCCTCACCCTTTGTGGCTGTAATTCACAGCAGAGTGTCTTGCAAATAACAAATGCTGCCTGGCATTCTGCAGTGGCACAGGGCTGGCTGAGCAGCTCTGAAGCCTGAGCAGTGGGCTGGCAGCAGTAATGCAATCCATCTCTAGCAGCAGAGGAGATCCCTCACCCTGTGAAGGACCCACAACCCACAAGCTGTGGAGCTCCCTCCCTCCTTTCATATCCTAACTGGTCTACCTAGGGTCCCACAAAGCCTAGGGATCTGTGGTGCCTCCCAGCTGTCATTTAATATTCCCCCAATTGTCACATATGTTCCCAGTCTGCCTTCCTTGTGCCCATGCACCCATTCTCTGCTCTGTCATTATAATCCTGCCAGCCCTGTCCATTCTCCCAAGACTCAGAGCTGAAGGTGTTCTTATGCTGGAAGGGGATAATGGCTGCCAGAAACCAGCCGTAAGGGCTGCTGTAAACTGCAAAGCAGCTGGAAGCTGAGGCTGAGCTAATTATGAAGCAGGGACTGCGAAACTTGTGGGGATTCAGGCCAGAGGTGCCCAGTTTATTCAGAGACAAACGGGCGCATCCTTTGAATGTCAGCAGGTGACGTGCGAGCAGGAAAGTCACGAAGCTCTGGACAGCTTTACAGTTCTGGCTTACAGAGTGCTGCATGTGATGCCTCCTCATCTCACAAACACCCACGACTGCTGCTACCAAGCTGCTCTGGACAAGAAGAACATGCTCACATGCTGCAGTGGCTGATTTCAAGGCCTAGATTTCTGGAGAGTACAGGCAGGCAACAGCTTTTCTCAGAAGTCAAGAAGCAGCTACGGTAGCACAGGCTACTAATTCAGGATCATGGCAAGGTGGAAAAAACCAAAGTTTTTCCTGTTTCTTTTGTGATACAGGATTTTTTTTTCCCCCTAGAGCTTGCCTAAAAAGTAACTGCATCAACGATAAGTAAAAACTGGACTGTGTCTTCTAGTAATACGTATCTTCTTCATGGTTTATAACTGGCCCATAGAGAAGCAGCAGAAAGAATCACTTTGGAAGGCCATGGTTTTGTAACCAGAAAATCCCTTTCAATTAGTCATACTGTAAATACAATAATTCCATCAATACTATGGAACAGTCATGCTGCATTTGTACCAACATAAACGAGTGCTAATGTGCCATAGAGCTAATCTGATATGACAGTAATTGGCAGATGCCCAGCCATGGAGGCCCTGGAGCTGTGCTTGCTCTCTCTTCTCTACAAGAGCTGTCCTCTGAAAGGAAACAAACTGTCTTGCCTGACAGCAATGAACAATGCCCCTTGCAACTTCAGCACCAAGGTGGTTGGGGCTGGGAGAATGGTATTTAAAATTGAACTTGATCTCCTACAAACTTTAATATTAAGAAAACAAGATTTCCAGAACACCATGTAAAAACAGACCAGGCTTGCAAGCACCAGTGGATATTAGACTCAGAAAAGCCATAAAAGAATTCAGTCTGCTCCTTTCCATCCCCCTGAAACCACTGGGAGCTGTACATCATCACCTAGTGTGCAGTAGGCTTCTCTGACACAGATGAAGTTTAAGAAGCTTAAAACTTTGTAAATGCTTTGAGCTACCATTATTGTTTGGTGCAGTGCTTTACAGGCAGCAAGGGCAGCAAGCTTGAAATCTGACGTTGCAGCTGGGATTCCCCAGTTAAAGGCCTTAAAGATCAACATCAGCAATGCTGGAGAATAGGAACTAGACCTCAAACACAGCCCATCTCCTGTTTGGGCCACAAAAGCAAGTGGACAGACTCAAAACCAGGCTAGAACCAGAAGTCTTCAGAGTTACAGTCACAATAGGAGCTGCTTATTTTGCTTTTGGAAAAATGCCTTTTAAAGAGAGTCTTAGTGAGAAGAGACCTTCTCTCTTTTGTGATGAAGTCTGACAAAGAATTTATGGCAGATATGTAGGTTTTCCATATTAAGCTCATCAGCTCTGTGCATGCTTTGCTGTGTGGCTACAATACCTTGCCTAATGCACCCTCATCCATGATGAAGCTCTTCGGTTCTATCCCAGTACAAACCAAAGAACAATCAGAGACCTGTTTTAATCAGAAACCATTCTTCTCAACAGTGTGGCACTGAAGGCACCACACATTTTTTGCAATATGCAAGAGCAATATTTCAAAGTCCCAGAGCATACATGGCCTATTAGTACCCACAACAGCTCCTGGAGCAGCCTGTGAGAATTTTGTTAGAGAAGGTGGGGAAGAACTCTCTAAACAGAGGACTTAGGATCTGTGAGATGATGGCTTCAGTTCTAGATTTGACTTAAGTCTTTCTAGATCTCTGATCTGCTCCTCCATTTGTAAAATGGGCTTCCAGTCTTAGTCGATATCTATGTAGCATTTTGACAGTCATGAAAGAAAGAAACCACTACCAAGTCCCCAGGCCTTACCAGAATGCCAACAAATGATGGAGAATTGTTTATAATGCTTTTCAGTAACACAGTGACTGGGAAACAAGGGAAGACAAAAGTGTAGATGTACCCAGCGCTGCTTCGCTGCAGTGTAAATATAATGGTAGGAACAGGTTTTATAGATTTCCCTCCAGGGAATTCTATCACAGCTACTATTTTCAATTATGCAGTAAAACTTGTGCCTCTATGGATTCAAACAGACGTCCTTGCTAATAGCAAGGTATGAAAACCTATTACAAATTTGGGAAAATGCATCCTGGAGTTGAAAACGTTAAGAATCACATGGAAACGAACTGAGAAATGACTCAATTGCACCCTGCAGGTTTAAAGAGCTAGGTGCTGCTCAGCTACCCCTTACAACAATTAAACTCAGCCTAATACCGTACCAGAACACAATATTCCGCCTAGCGCGGCACAAAAGCCCCATGACATCTAAAAGGCTCTAACACGCCAATTTGCAAAGTTGCCCCTGCGGCTGCTGTTCTAGGACTCGGAGATAAAAAGCCGGGGCTCTCCTCCGAAGCGCTGCGCAGGGAGGGCAGCAGCCAACGACTCGCTCACAGCAGAGCAGAGCTCTTCAGGCGGCTCTTCCGCAACAGCAGGAGCTATGGCCGAGTGCTAGGAGTGAGGAGACAGCGAAGGCAGGGGGCGGGGGGCATGCAGGATCCCGGCAGCAAGCAGGTGTCAGCGTGGAAGGGTTTGGAAACCGTGCGCGCGTGTCCCCGCTTCCGCAGCGCTCCCGGGCTGGGAGCGGAGCTAGCGGCTGTATCCGGGGCAGCCAGAGAGACATGGGCAACGACACCCAACGGACAAATAAATACATAAAAGGCTGCGCCCGGTTCCGCCGCGGAGAGGGGCAGGAGCCCAGCAGAGGCACGGAGGTCACCGCCAGCCCCGCACGCAGCCATTTGCCTTTGTTGCAGCCCCTCGCCCAAAAGGTGCGGCGCCGGGCCAGGTCTGGGGCTGTAGCCCGCGCGCCGGGTAGCTCTTCCCTGAGGGGAACTGCTCTCGCGGCACGGCGGATAGGGACGAGCTGCCGGAGCAGCCGCCGAGAGGGACCCGCCCGCACCTGCCTACCTGCGGAGCCCGTCCGGGACGCGGCGCCTCCCGCCTTTGTTGTGCATGCCCCGGCAGCGCCGAGCCGCCGGCCCGCCGCCGCCCGCCCCCTCTTGCGCCCGCCGCGCCGCAGACAGGCCCCGGCTTAGCTCGTCACCACGGCAACGGCGGGCGCGCGGCGGCGGCGCGTGCTATGCGGGTGGGGTAACGGCCACTCCGCAGCGGCCGCAGGGCCCCGCCCGCCGCGCGGCCCCGGAGGGGGGTGCGGTGAGGGGCGGTGGTGTGAGGGGAGCAGGGCTGGCGTCCCGGCCCAGAGCTGCGCCTCTGCCTGTCGAGCGTGCCCGGGATTTCCCTGCCTGCCCTGGGTTATCTCTCGGCTTCCTCCTATCGCGCTTGGCATCCGTCATTTTCCATATCCGGTAGCTTTTCCTGAGATTGAGCATCTCGAAGTCCCTGCTACCTGGTCACAGATTGCATGTTCTTTCTTCCTACAGCAGACATGGCTCTGGTGACTTTGGTGACTATCTTCTCGTCACAGGTTTTACACATAACAGGCAGTTTCACTGAAACCAGTAGAGCTGCTCAGAGAATAAGCCAAGGCAATGGCAATGCCTCTGTATTCCCCTGTTCCTGAGGGTGGAAATGAGTTGTATCCTGCATTTGAAGCTCTTTAATTTGTTATTCATTTTAGGAACAGCAGTGCCAATTTGGATGCCTCTTCCCTTTCAGAGAGTAAGGACTTGGCAATCTCAGTGGTTGCTTTGATTGTTTCTAGGATTAAGTGTTGCAGTTCACTGGCTCTATCATGTAATGTTGGATTGAGCTGCAACATCTATTTTGTATGTGTGTATGTTCATCTTTTTCTGAACAGGCAGGTTCTGGATTGGTGAGACATGTTAAATGAAGTTTCCCTGATAAGATTTGCTCCCTTTCATGTGTTTTATTAAGGAGGTAAAGGCATTGTTTCTGTTTGAGGACATAATTAAATACAGAACTAAATTCTGCAGAGAAAAACTGAATTCAGAAATAAATAAACAGCATGGCAACCCTAATCTCTTTCTGTGTGTCCAACATCAGATTATACAAATGTATTTTCTTTCTGGGCCCTGTCAAATCCCCATTTCACCTTTGCAGAAAGGGATTTCAGTGGCACTGGGCTCACGCAACATCCTCTACTGAGGCTCTTAAATTACAAAGGCACCACATAAAACCTGCTCAGTAAGCCTCATCTGAGAGAGGAAAGGACAGAGGCAGAGACAGAATGTGCTCAAGGTCAGAGAGGAGTCCTTCAGCATAGCTGGGAAGAATTGCCAGGGCTGCAGTACCCTGACAGCAGTTCTGGACTTTGCATCCTGCACTTGGAAGGTAGTGGAAGCATCTCCATCCCTGTCTTCAGGGAGGGCAGGGGAGAGTGGCCAGGAGGCACCCATCCTTTAATTGCTTTTGGTAAATCTCGGCCCTTATATCATTTGTTTAGTAAACAATCTCTTTATTAACAAGTTTTTCACTGTGCACGAGGATGCCCGGAGAATGACCCAGCGTTACTGTGCACAAAGAACCTTGAGACCTATTGCAATGATCTTTGCAGCTCCCTTTACAAAGAGCTGCCTCCTTTTGTGATGCATGCTAATTTATAGCAGCCCCAGTTTCGCTTCTTGGAGAAAGCTTTCATTTCTTGATGTATGTGATACTCTGTGGTGGAGAGCAGATGTCAGTGTCAGTTTCTGCTTCCCTGGAAATCAGCAGTAGAATACTGGGAAAGGAACAGTGAAATAGCATCGGGGCCACCTCCAGTCGGCAGATAGGAGAGCTCAGAGCTCCTGTTACAGCCAGGAGACGCCCTTGGATTTAGCAGCATAGTCTCAGGCGCATGCCTGTGTCTCTACTGGAGATGAGCATCCTGCTGTTTGCAGAGTCCAGTTACAGCAAAAGCTGAGGAAAAAAAAAAGTATCTGCCCGCATAAACAGGAATTTTCCTCCACTGCAGGAGCCAGCAGAGCGCACTGCTTTTTCTCCAGCTCCAGAAGGGCAGAGTGATTTTTTTATTGTTCCTTTGCTGCCTTCTTCCTGCTCCATGACTTTGGTGGCACCTTCAGCAGAAGAACAGTCATCGTCCCTTCTTTTTTATCCATACTCATATGAGCATTTTGTTTTCCAGACTGTTTGCTGCTGCTGAAGCTGCAGCAACAACACTCCCATATAGCTTTACTTAAGAGAGGGAAGAAACAAAACCACATGACAAATTGGTCCAATTTATCAGAGTAACAGAAACCTGCAATTCAGCTAAATCACCCCCGCAGGCCAGCTTAGATGGCATCAATATTTAATGACCTGAGCTCCACTGCCTTCACAGCTCCAGCTTCACCACCGCTCCTTCTCACGTCACAGCATGCCCCCCACATTTGCCACTTCACCAGCAACAGTGGCAGAGTCCACACCGGCTGGACATGAGCAAATTCTGCCCCTTTCCTACTGGGCTGAGCGCCTGTGTTGCATGTTTGTGCCTGAGTAACAGTTCCTAGCTTTCTGGGCATGCTTGTGGTCTATGGCAAGCAGATAAGGGGGAGCGGGGCTGGACCCATCTCAGCTCTGGGCCTCTTCTACAGTCTTTTTTGGAGTGATTGTGTGACCCAGATGGGACTGCTCACCTGGTAGTAGGCTGGAGATGGCTTCTGTTCAGCTGTCTACATCTGTTCTCATTATTCAGGCAAGGGTATTTTATCCCAGAAGGAATTGCAGTGAAACAGATTGCCAGCAGGAAGGCCCAAAAGGAGGATGAGCCAAGCCGCGCCAAATCTTGTTCACCACAGGTTTGCTCAGGGATCTCTTTTGCAGGGCCCAGGCTCCAAGCTGGCTACAGTAACTAGCATCTGAGAGCATTTCCCAGCTTTGCCCCCGCATGCTGCAGTGACTCCTCTCTGGCTTGCTCTGCCTGAGACAGTAACAGGCGCAAGTGACTGGTTATAAAAGTTATATATGGCAGAAGCATCTTCCCTCATGGCTTTCTTGCCTCAGTTTCCTTGATCCGCAAAATGAAGATCATAGAACCATAGACTGGTTTGAGTTGGAAGGGACCTTAAAGACTACCTTAGTTCCAAATCCAGTGCCACAGGCAGGGGCATCTTCCACTAGACAGGATTGCTCCCAGCCCTGTCCAGCCTAGCCTTGAACACTGTCAGGGATAGGGCAGCCTCAGCTTCTCTGGGCAACCTGTCCCAGTGGCTCACCACTCTCACAGTAAACAATTTCCTTCTGCTATCTAATCTAAATCTACTCTCTTCTAGTTTAAATGACTGAGATCTCCTGGCGACGAGCCCAATGTAAGAAGATGCATTTTTATTTACTATGGCAGTGGCAAAATTTGCACTGCTGGGCTGGTAATAAACAACCCAGCAACCTGAATTCCTCCAGCAAGACTGCACCTTTCCCCAGGCTCCATGTTCACTTAAAAACACCCATTATCCAGCAAATGGCATATTCCAAAGGGGAAGTTCATTATCCACTCCAGTGGCAGTGAGTGGCAGAGACCATTACAATAAATGGCTTCTTAGTAAGATGGCTCTATAATTCACTTGGTATTTAACAGTGGCCAGGGGGCTTATCTCTTTATATAAAATACACTCAGCAAAGCATCTCTGTCAACATCCCCCTGTGCTAAAGAGCTGTTATAATGAAGGTGGTTATGAACAAACATATCAGGAGAGGTTGCTCTCTCAAAATAGTTTGGTTTGGTGGCTGCACAGCACAGGGGACTATGAGAGGATGCGCAGTGGTCATGTATTTGCAAGGGAACAGCCAGCTTGCTGCAGCTCATCCAGAGATGTTGGGCTTTTTCCAGTGCCAGAGCTTGGCAGCTGCTGTGAGGCAGCTTCCATCCATCCCCTGGAGCACTTGGGGACTGCCCCTGGCCCCTCACTCTGGCGGTTGCAATGCTCCTGTCTTGTTATGGGCATGGATGAAAACTAATAGCAGGACTGTACAGAACAGCATGTGACTTCACAGGCACGTGCAAGTATCCTGGCACATACTTAATGGATTGCTCCAGGAGTCACCTCCCCAAGAAAAGAACTGAGAGCCAATTCAGTGCCTTCCAAATCACAGCTCTGTTAAAAAAATTAACAAGAGCACAGCTCTTCCTCTTGGCAGCTGCCCAGTTATTAATTTCAATTTATCAGATGCATCTGAATGTGCTTGGGCTTCTGCCTGCTAGTTCTATTTATTTGTTTTCCATTCTTTTCTGCTAAAATTAAAACTCAAAACCTTCTAGAGAGAGTGGAAAACAAACATGCTGAACCAGTATTGCTGCCCACATGTAACCAGCAGAAGTCACTGCGCTTCCTCCTCCTCTGCAGACAGGTAAATTCTAATTCTTCAGACTCTGTGAGCCTCTCGCCTCAAAAGTAGCACAGGTACCAGCCACGCAGCTACAACCTTGCCTTCTCTTTTCTTTCTGGGCACCTCAATAAGCAGCAAGCAGCCTTTGGCCCTTAGCTGTAGGGTTTTCTGGTGTACTGGTATCCCGCTACTGCGCTGTTGTGAGACCCCATCTGGAGTACCACATCCAGCTCTGGGGACCCAACATAAGAAGGACATGGACCTGTTGGAGTGAGGCCAGAGGAGGGCCATGAAGATGATAGGGGGCTGGGGCACTTCTATGAAGACAGGCTGAGGGAGATGGGTTGTTCAGCCTGGAGAAGACTCTGGAGTGACCTTAGAGCAGCTTCCAGTACATAAAGGGGGCCTACAAGAAAGCTGGAGAGGGACTTTTTACAATGGCATGTAGTGACAGAACAAGGAGAATAGCCTTAAACTGAAAGAAGGTATTTAGAGATTTAGATTAGATATTAGGAAGAAATTCTTCATTATGAGGGTGGTGAGATACTGGCACAGGTTGCCCAGAGAAGCTGTGGCTGCCCCATCCCTGGCAGTGTTCAAGGCCAGGTTGGATGGGGCTTGGAGCAATCTGGTCTAGTGGAAAGCATGGGGCATGATCCTATGCTAAAACACACATAATCCAAGAATACGGATTTTTTTCCTTCCCTTGCTTTTTCCCTTGTAGCTGTCAAGAGGCTGATGGAGATTCCTCAGGCTGAGCTTTGCCTGTGCTAATCGGAGTTAGCTGTTCTACCCTGCTGTTAATACCCAGCCTGCTTAGTGCTTGCTTTATAGAATCATAGAATAGTTAGGGCTGGAAAGGACCTTAAGATGATCAAGTTCCAATCCCCTTGCTGTGGGCAGGGACATCTCATGCTAAACCATGTCACCCAAGGCTCTGTGAACCCAGCCTTGAACACTGCCAGGGATGGAGCATTCACAACTTCCTTGGGCAGCCCATTCCAGTGTCTCAACACCCTTAACAGTAAAGAACTTCTTCCTTATATCTAATCTAAACTTTCCCTGTTTAAGTTTTAACCCATTACCCCTTGTCCTGCCACTACAGTCCCTAATGAACAGTCCCTCTCCAGCATCCCTATAGCTCCCCTTTATAGACTGGAAGGCTGCTATGAG
>WYDI02026556.1:0-24364 GCA_009867235.2 Psittacus erithacus | reverse complement strand
GGGAGAAGGGGGGGGGGAGGAAGGGGGGAGGAGGGGGGGGGGGGGGGAGGGGGGGGGGGAGAGGGGGAAGGGGGGGGGAGGGGGGGGGGGGGGAGGGGGGAAGGGGGAAGACTTTAAATAGTTTTGACTTCCTAAACCCTCTTTCAGAAGCTCTTTTTTTCTTTCTCTCTCAACATGGAAGGAAAGGGTCAGAGTTGAAGAAAAGAGTATGCTTGAGATTAAACCTCTTGTTTATTGCTTACTGGTTTCACTGAAGTAAGGAGTGGTGTTGAATGTTTTCTTATTCTCACTAGAGCAAATTTAGCAAGCTTATAACTGCAGTGGGGAAGAAACAAAAAGATCTAGACTTTCACCTCCACTCTAGGCTCCAGAAAACTCCCTCTGTTCATTTAGGCTTTTTTCTAACCCTGCTGACTCTGGAAAATAGTTTTGACTTGCTCTCTGTGTCAGGCTTTTTGTAGTACCAAAAGTAGTACTAAATGACTTGTCAGTGCTTCATTCTTAAAAAGATTGACCTACTAGCATTTGGTGTTGGACTATCCAATATTCAGAGAAATTGTGTGTGCTACACTGTGATCAGACAGATGCTTCAGAATCTGCAGGGGTGGATTAAGGTGTCAAAGCCTCCTGCATCACTTGCCTGTTATTTGCTACCATTTTGTCATCAGCTGGTGTTGTTGAAACAGTTGAGCCAAATTAGAAGACTGCATACTGTCACCTTGTGGACTTCAGGACAAAATGAGCTGGCTTAGTTCAAATGCCAATGTGCTCTGCTTTGCCAGGTCAGCAATAGGGAATACTTTTGCTCGAGCCAGGAGACAGTGACATCTTAAACTGGCATAGTGTTTCTGATACAGCATAGTATGGTGTGTGTGGTGTTAGCCTGAAAACTACCATATGTGTTCATTTGCAGTAGCTGACTGGTCCTGTTGGGAATGTGCCTTATTGTTATATTTGCACATATGGCTTTAAAATTAACTTGATGGAATTGATGGTGATTCTGAGGCATTGTCAAGGCTCTTTGTCTAAAGGCTTCAGAGTTGCAGTGGTTTTATTTAAAGATGTCAGTCAATTTTAGTAGTAAATTTTCCGTATTACCATTTCTGTTATTCATAGCACACAGTCACAGATGTGGATCAGAATCTTGAACACACTTTAAATTATTGTTTGCTGCAATATTTAGGGATGATGAAATGGTTTATGGAAAGCAAGGAGGGTGTAGAAGGTCAGTATCAAATCCTGTTGGATACTGTTTCTTCCTGCACCACAATGAGGTGGTACCATGTGAACAAGAGGTAACTAGGTTCAAAATGAGCTTGCCCTAAAATGTAGATTCTACACACTTTTATGTAGTCAGGAAGAACTTGGACAAATTAACAGAAAGAAAAAAAATCAATTAAGACAATACTGTATTCTTGGAATACCATTTTTGTAGCCTGTGCTTGAAGTTAGATTTGAGTTTTTCCTGTTGAATAAATATGGCTTTATTATGCATGTAAGTACTGTCAAGCCTTAGTTCTGCCCTTTGAGTTCACAGCTTTACAGGAAAGCTGCCAGTATGACGCACACTACCTTTCAAAATGGTTTCATCTTGGATTAAATGTACAAGCAGATACTGAGTAATTGATAAGCTTAACATTCTGACCTTCGTTAAACAACAGAAGTCACTGAAACATAAATACAGAGTAATTGCATGGTGCGATTTTCCAGCTTAGGGAGAAGCCCCAGGTAAGTAAGAAATTAATCCTGAAGACTAATAGACTTCTACATTACTATAAAGTAATCTAAAGTAATCTATTCTAGTGACAAATTTTATTTTGCCGACAAATAAAATAATTTACTTCAGTAGTTAATTAATAGAATTTTATTGCATTAAAAGTCTTTTAAGTCAGGCTACGTATCTGCTAGGAACTGAGTCGGGTTTTTTGAGATTGACTGTTGTACAGCCTGTGACTGCTTGTTTATATAAAAACAAACAAAACTACTTATCAGAATATATAAAAGCAAAATTGAATGTAAGAAAATATAAAATATCTTAGAGTAATAATTGGATGTTTCTGAAGCAGCTGCAGGAAGAGTTGGTGATTAGCATATTGAAGTGGATTATTTTTTTCAGATTTAATTTCAGATGCTCTTAGGCAATGACAGTTATTTCACAAAGTAATGTCCCCAGAAAGGTTCAGGTTGGCTGTTTATTTTTCAGTTGAGTATGTTGTACTCCCTGCAGAGTAGCTCACTTCTTTTTTTTCTCAGGGTAAAACTCTTTCTGTCTCTGATGTGGTAGGATTAAGTTATTGAACTTTTTTTGAAGTTGTAATCTGTTACTGGGAACAAATGTCCCCTCTCAAGCGCTATAACCTTTCTTTGGTTACAGTTACTTAAATTTATAAGGCTTTGTGGGGCAAAGCCATTTGAACTATTAAGCTTTTGATGTGAATGTATACCTTGCAGTCATAAGATGTAATGGTCAGAACAGCCAACTTCAGACGCTGCTCCCAACTAATTCAAATGTTTTATTTAGCTGCAATTTAGGGATATATGAATGGTTATTTTGGGTTCCTAAGTAACTGCATTTTGTACAGGGATGTTACAGGCATGTATTGATCACTGTGACTATCTCTAACTTCATGTCTTCATTGTCAGAGAGCTAAACATACTTGAGGCTACAGCCATCTTTGGAAGTGTATGAATATGGGGCTTATTGGAAATGTTGTTAAGGAGATATTTGCAAAGGCTACTGTAGCCTTGTAAGCTTCATTTACAGTTAACAGCAAAGAGGTGCATCCCTCGAGTGATTCAGAGCAAGAGACCAGTTTATAAGGTCCTTTGAAACACCTTTGTGAAGGAACTGGTCTCTCAGGAGATGGCAGGAGAAAGAGCATCCCTGGGAAAGAGCTGCTGTGAGGATGCGGTTGGCCTTCAGGATGGTGGGAATGGAGACAGTTTGGGAGGTGACAGCATGCTGCTGTTAATTGCAAACCCCCACACTTGCGCAGGGGTGGTGCTTGGAAAGATCCTTTGGCTGCTGAGCAGTCTAACCCCTGTCTTGTTGTGCAGCTGTCTCTACTCAGGTGTCCCTAGAGCAATTTGTGTTGCATGTCATCTCCCAGTTTCTTTCTAGCAAATTGAGTAAAATTTATTTTCATTTTATAGATGTTTCTGTTAAATTTAGCTGTGAAGTTGAAATAGAGAGAAGCCCTGCAAGTAATGTAACAATTTGATGGGAAGTGGCTTTGAGAGGGCAAGGATAAGGTAAAAGGAAGATGATTAGGCAGTTCTGTGTTGGTAGAGTATGGGATTATTCAAGTTGTTATGCTTATTTTGGCTCAGACTGTTTGACCTTGCTGAGCATCTTATCTAGAACGATGATTGAAGGTTTCTTCTGAGCCATCTCATTAAAAATAATTAGAAATTAAAATAATTAAAATTAGCTATCCAAATGGATCTGAGCCATGTCACTGATCCATGAAGAGTTTGTTGAATAGATCTTCACTTTGCTCCCAAGGAGGCAGGCCCTTTATTTACTTGCTTTTCTTTGATCATATAATTGTAAAGCAAACGCACTAGTTAGATGAAACAGTGAACTTAATGAGAGGAGCAAAAATGCTTTTCTGCAAGCTTTTAGGAGAGTCTTCATAGCTTGTTGTTTTATTTACTAAGTTTATTTGCCTGATGCCTACTGCCTTTTCTGTAAGGTGCTTGGGGGAGGGGGGATGGGCACTGCTAGATCATGATTACATTTAGCTGCTGCTTAATCATAAAAGGAAATAGTGAAAACCTGTAGATAGGAAAGCTCATTTATGTACTGCCTTTTCTGCCTTAAAGTGTGTTCAATACAGCATGATTTGACTTCCATGACTGCTCCGTTATGCCCAGGAATTTTAAGGGCAGCTTGTTTTTTTTTTGAGAAAGTTAGAATAAATATAGAACAAACAGACTGTGGTTCAGTGTGTCAGTTCTCCCTGTTCTTTCAATGGAGCAGTTTCCTTTCATCACTAAGACAAGTTAGCCTCTGTATGGTGTTTTTTCCCTGCTACTGCTCACTGGCTTCTGTTTGATGGGGCACAGGGCCTCTTTTCAAAGAAACTATATGATGGAAAGAAACCAACTTGTCTTAGTAGTTGCTAAGACTTAATTCATTCTTTATTTATTTATTTTTAGTGTATTTAAAATTTAATTGCTAGGTGCATGTCAGGATTCTGGTAATTTGCAGCATGAAATTGGAATAGTTAAAATACATAATAGATACATACTGAGGCCCACAGTCAGACATAGGTCACTTTGAAACAAAAGAACAGGAAAGTAAAGTTTGGTGTATATATTTCATTTGTAAGTCACCTTTGGTGCAATTTTCTGTGCTTGGTTCTGTGGAATAGAGCAATCTGTTACTACTCAAATTTTGTTGAGGAACATTTGAAGAAAACTTCAGAAAAAAACTGAGAAAACTTGAGACCTTTTGAGGCGAGTCCAGAGGAGGTGACAAAGATGCTCAGAAGGCTGGAGCACCTCTCCTATAGAGGTAGGCTGAGAGAGCTGGGGTTGTTAAACTCTGGAGAAAGAAGGCTTCAGGGAGACCTTACAGCAGCCTTACAGTGCTTAAAAGGGATCTGCAAAAAAGCTGGAGAGGGACTTTATATAAGAGCAAGTGGTGATAGAACAAGGGGAAATGACTTTAAACTGAATGATTAGGTATTAGGGAAAAAAATTCTTCACTATGAGGGTGGTGAGATGCTGGCACAGGTTACCCAGAGAAACTGTGGCTGCCCCATCCCTGGCGGTGTTCAAGGCCAGGCTGGAGGGGACTTTGAACAACCTTGTCTAGTGGAAAGTGTCCCTGCCCACGGCAGGAAGGTTGGAACTTGATGGGTGTTTAAGGTTCCTTCCAGCCAAAACCAGTCTATGAAAAACTGAGCTCAATCCCATAACTTTGCCAGGGAATATTTTGTGTAATCCCTTTCATAAGCAAATAAAGGTATGTTTCAAAACTGCTGAAATTGCATTTCCGTGCTACATCTGCTGTGCAATAGTGTTCCAGAATCTATCTCCTCTGACAGTCAAAAAAAAAAAAAAAAAAAAAAAAAAGATCAGGCTGGAAATGTACTTCTTAAATTTGTGGGTAGCATGCAGCCATGCTTTGCGCTCAGCGTGTTATTTGTGCTGGTATTTCTCTTTAGTTTAAGTAACTCATTTTTCCTCCATGATATTTGCTCAAGTGTTTTTCCAGAGAACTTCAGTTTTCCTAGACTAAATAATTCAAGCCTCTGTCATCTTTATAGGATGGAATTTACGTCCTCCTGATGATGGGAATAACCCTTCTGTGCACCTGGCTCAGTCTAAAGATATTCTTTTTCACGTATCCAATATTTCCCACCGGGTCTGGCTGGTAATACAGCACAGTGCTTGAGCTTACAGGTTATTATATATAGAGGTCTTATTGCTGTTGCTTATTGAGTGTATTTTGCAAGGAAAAATAAAAGTACCATACATGTATTTACAACATGCAACTTGTATTTAACTTTTCAAATTAAAATAATTGTTTGCCTTTGAATTAAAATTTTGTGTAAGATGGCAATTTTAAATTTATCTGTTCAGCATATGGTGATGAATGTGAAAATAAGGCAGGGGCATTATTAGATACTGTCTTTGAGAAGGAAGGGCTGACAGGCATCTTAAAAAGCAATCTGATATTTAGCACTCAGGCATTTCAACACGGTTGAAGTTATAGAAAATAATCTGTAAACTTTTATCTGTGCAATAAAACTATGTCTGTCTTCAGAATTTTTTATTGGTGCCATGAAGGTAATGCACAGGCAGATTTCTATTATGCAGCCTCAGGATTTGTTTTGTTGTTTGGTTGTTGGTTGGTTTTGGGTTTTTTTTTCCTAGCTATGGAAATAGTTTTGGTTATTGCTCTCATCTCTTGTATTCATTGTAATGTGTCTCAGGATAAATTTTATTGCTTCACCTGCTCACCCTTCAAGTCCTCTACAAATCGCTGAACTTAGCTGTACAGTCTGCCTTTTCTCTGAGACGCTCTATATCTAGATTTCAATGCTGAGCATTCATTTTAAACATACTGTTTAACTGGTTTGATTATAATTCTGGAAATCCTGCTTTGTTAGATGGAAAACTAATTCTGTAAAAAGGCTGCTAACATGATTGACTTTTAGTTTTTATAATTTGCTTATTGAGCGGTAGAACTAGAGCAACCTCTAGTTGAGGTTGATTAGAACTAGAGCAACCTTTTCATTGAGACACCCCAGCAAGGAGTGGTATATCGATAATGGGGGAAAAAGCTCATTCAGTTTTCAAGAACATCATGAATGTTCTTTTGGTAAGGCACGTGTAACTTTTAGAATAAAAAAATTGCCCCAGTTTTGGATTTCTCTTTGGTTGTGTGTGCAGTCATTGCTGTTCAGTGATGAATAGCAGGACCTTTTCTGAAAACAAAATTTCAGTAGAAATTTGTATCAGTGAGTTTCATTGCCCTTACAAAGAGTTTGTTGAAGAATCATTCAGTTAAGCCAAATCCTGAACTTCTAGAAAAATATAACACATCTCTGGAAAAAAATTAAAGTTGTGTCTGTTATGGTCCTGGTATTTTTATAGCATCCAGTGAAAAAAATAGCAGGGAAAAAAAAAAGTCCTTACTTTATGTAGATATACAAACACTGCTTATCTTTCCACACAATATGCTGATAGGGAACTACAGTCAAGTGATGGGTATAGTGTTTCATATGATGTTTGCTCTGTTAATGCCTTCAAAACAAAAAAGCTTTAAAATTATCAACAGAAACTACTCAAATTTTAGGGATCAAACTAAAGCATATTAGAATAAAAGGAATAAATACTGAGAATTTGTTCATGAAATAATTTTATTCAGACTGCTTAGGATAGCAAACCAAGTGGGTTTGTGAAATTCTGTAAGCAGTGTCACTGATGTAAAGGAGTGAGTGGGGACCCACACAAACTGTCTGTGTTTTCAGTCCCAACAACAAAAACCAGTGTAAACTGTATTAGCATTAGTATTAATGCAGGTGGTGTTCAGGCTGTTGGTAAATAGCCTTAAGGAATGCCATGTTATCAATCCTTACCATCAGTGTTTAGAAGTTTGTCTTGCAGTTGAACTCATCAGCTGAATAGCAAAGCTGTTGCTAAAGGAAATTACTGTGCCATGGAGATGTCCTTTAGAGGCTTCACTTAAATGGAAAACTGAATAAATGCTTCACAGTTTTGATCTTCCTTCATAGGTCATGTCTGTGCTGGGGTGATTATAGTCTGTAATTAGCTGCAGTGCAATTCCTTTGAAGTCAATGAAAGTGTAATTTTTACCGTAAACTGGGAAATAGCATTCTACCTCAGCTTGCGCTTATGTTTAATTTACAGACTATTTTCTCTTGGGATTTTTGTGTAAACTGTTTAGACTTTAAAAGAATACAATGATACTGCAGCATTTCTTTCCTTGGCTAGAAACTGATTAGAGCCTGCCATTTCTTACAAATGGGGTGTAGCCATCTACGTGGCTGGGGCAGTGTCAGGAGGATCAGAGGAAAGACTAAATGTCTTTGAAAATATAGACTGCAATGTCATATACAGTGAAATGGGAAAGAGAATGGTGTCTCTTACTATGCTGTTTCAAAGGTACTGTGAGGCTCTTTGAAAATTAAAACTTCTTAACTTGTATTTCTGTGTTATCTAAAGAGATAATATTTTTGTTCTATTTAATGTAGAAAAAATTGTTCACAAAGTACAGACATCACATCTACTATACATGTTTTTGTGTATTTTAAGACTACACCTATGCATTTGCTAGCTCTGCATGTACTGCTTTGTCTTTGAACCTCTCTTTTGAGTAAACCAACAAAATCTTACTTATTTTCTTTCGTTATTCTGCTCTGCTTCCATTGATGACTCTAAACTTTTGACTCCAGACTGGCAGTATGAGGGTAAGATGACAAAATGCGACTTCCTGAGCATTGCTTGTCTGTTTTTAATTTTTATTTTCCTTAGAACTTTATTAAAATTCTTTTAGCTCTCTTTAAGTAGACCCTTTTGTTGCAGTTGCATTCAAATTATGTTTGTTTTGGTTGTGAAGCTTCAATTACAATTCATACATTTTAATCATTCTTTGGGTTAATTTACCATCCTGTTATTTCTGTCCTGAAGGACTTCTGCTTCACTGAGATCGCTGGTGGTATCTCTAGAGAAAGACATGAAAAAGTTTTTTAGTGCAGCCATCAAACTGTATTGTGGTGGCATGTGATGATCTGGGGCTGGGGAGTGTGGGTGTGCATTCATGACATGGAAAGGAAGGCTGACATACCACAGATTTTACCACAGAACAAACCATAGTAAGTTTTTACTGAGTATTTAAATATTAATTGGTGTCTGAGATGTTAATTACTTTGGCATCAGATTCTCTCTTGCTTCGTAAGGTTTATCTGAATAAGAGATAAGCAAACAACTCAGATTTTTATCCTCTGTGAGTGTAATTTAGCTATGAGTTGCAACTTATACATATATCACATTTAAGTGAACGCTTGTCTTCAGTATGTCAAATATGCTGACTTGTTTTAAACAACATCAACTAAACCCCCAAGATCCTTCTTCTGGAATTAGAAATAACTTCTCTTTTCATCTTTATAGATTGCAAATTGGCCAGAACAGGTCCTCCAGCCACAATAGTTCCTATTGATGAAGAAAGTCGGAACGGTGAGTGCAGTTTGGTTTTCCGTAGCACCCCATTGGTTACCTTCCATCAGCTGGTCAGGGTGGACAGGCACACGTGGGAAAATGGCATGTCTGGCTCAGTGGTGAGGACTAGTCTCTGAACAGCTGTTAATGGGGATTGTGGGTGGAAAGGTGACAGTGCTCCAAAATGCAGAGGTGTCATTTCTTCCTGAAAATTCTACATTATAATAACTATGATCTTTGACTACAGATAGCTCATGCAAGTATGCTTTTAGTTTTAACAACTATTTGTACCACAGTCTTTTGTAGTACAGTAGTTTGGCTCCCATGTTGCTGATATACCAACTTTTTACTGTGACTTCTTATCAGTATGATGTTACTGGAAGATAAAGTCCTGGTCTTTGTTTTTTGATGTGGTTAGGTAAAGCTGAAACCTTCTTTCTCTAAAGCTTGATAGGAGTCATAATAGTGCAGGGTTTCACGTGCAGTTTTTAGAAAGTTGCTTGTTGGTTTGCTCTAGTAGCACGAATTTATGGACATCTTTGAAATGTCAGAACTTGCTTGCATGTAGTCATGGAAGTTTCAAAAGAAAATAAATGCCTTTATTTTGTATTCTCCTGTTGCACAATATGGTTCTCTAATTGTTGATCTGTACTTCCAGCATTGCATTTATGCAGCATGCTGTAATGTGATTTACCCTGTTAGAGTTGGTGCTTTTTGCAGGTGGCTGTTATTTCTGATAGTAATACTTTTTTCTTGCTTTTTACTTTGTGGGTTTTCAGGTGTTTTGTTTTTTTTGTTTTTTTTTTTTTCCTTCTTTGTTTTGTTGTTGTTGTTTTTTGTTTTTGTTTTTGCTTTTTTGTTTTTTGTTTGTTTTTTTAAAACCTGATAAGGCAGGCATAGTTATACTTCATATGGTTATGATTTTTCACATATGGGTGCTTGAAATGGTGAACAAAGTTCAGGTCATACTGGTGTAACTTCTCTGCTGTTAACATTGGGGGAACTGCTTGCTGTTTGAGTTGCTTGAGGTCAGACAGATAAAGGTATGCAGATTTTAAAGGTAAGAGAACAACAACAAAAAATGGTTAATATTCCTATGTGCTGAAGAACTCTTAGAACTGGAGTGGGTTTTAAAAAGAGGCTGCTATCTTCTTCTGTACAGATTTTTCTTTCAATTATGTCAGTTGAAACTAAAAAATGATGATTGGTCTCAGCAAAATCAAATTGCCATGGTGATTGTGTCCACATGCTCAGCAGAGCTCTTTTTTTAAAAAAAAAATATTTTTTATATTTGTTTTGTTTGGAGTTTTTTTAATGCAGCCCAAGAGCCATAAAAGTAACTTAAGTGTAAGGTTAATCTAAGTAGAAACCTGTATTATTTTTATATCATGCTTATACCAAGTGGGAAAAAAAAGCCCAGCAAGTCTTTTTTTTCTGTCAGAGTGTTTAAATAGTGTGTGTGATCACAACATCCATGATAGATCTTAATTTTTTAATTGCAGAACTTCATGTGTAATCTGTGCTGCAATATTTGTCAACTATTATGAAAATAATTTGGTATATGTGATACCTAAATAGTTCAAGTGTCCAGATCAACAGTGTGTTTTTTATTTTGTGTTTTTCAATGTATGCACTCTAAAGACAGTCTTGGAATTTGATACCTAAGAAATATTTGTCTCGCCTTGTTGTGAAGGCATCAAGTATTCTTGATTGCACATGGTTAGTACTAGCATGTTTTATCTCACTTTATGTGCTAACAACACTCAAGTTACTTATCTGGAGAATGTGGTGGGAACAACAGCCGAAACTAAGGCTAGGTGCTGATCATAGTAATTTGAAACGTAAAAATTTACAGAAATTAAAAGCTTGCATCTCTCTTATTGAATGACATAACTCAATTTTTCAGGTTTTTAATGCTTGATTCAGTGTTCGCTGGAAAATAGAAAGTTAAAATTTCTGTTCATATGTAAGTGGTCCTGCAAGAAAGATAGTTAATCATGAAATCATAGAATAGTCAGTGTTGGAAAGGACCTTAAGATAACTTAGTTCCAACCCCCTTGCCATGGGCAGGGAAACCTCACTCTAAACCATGTCACCCAAGGCTCCATCCAGCCTGGCCTTGAACACTGCCAGGGATGGAGCATTCACAACTTCCTTGGACAAGCCATTCCAGTGCCTCACCACTCTCACAGTAAAGAACTTCATCCTTGTATCTAACCTTAACTTCCCCTGTTTAAGTTTGAACCCCTTACCCCTTGTCCTATTGCTACAGTCCCTAATGAGGAGTCCTTCCCTAGCATCCCTACTGTTAAATCGTGTATGGTGGGGAGAGGTGTGAATTTCCTAAAAGCCTGGCATGTATTTGCAATGATTGGATCTGTCTATTTTGCTTTGAATTCTTATAAACTATTAACTCCCCATTAAAGAAGTAAAATTGGAAGTAGAAACTTCAGTACACATTGCAGTTAATGGAAGTGACACTTCTCATCTCTCATCTGTAAGTCACAATATTTATTAATTAAATGGATCTTCTGGGAAGCCAGCTCTTGAGTTGAAATGGCCTTAAATCTTTTGCTGTCTTTGTTGAAGTTGTAAGCTGTATCCTCCCCACTACCACATGTGACGGAAATTAATGAAGGGTAAATCTCAGTGCACTGTAGAGGCTCAGGGTTGAATCAATGCTACTACTCGTGTATTTCATATTAAACAGTTGATTTTCTATGAGTCG
Organism: Psittacus erithacus; assembly: GCA_009867235.2. Taxonomy (NCBI): domain Eukaryota; kingdom Metazoa; phylum Chordata; class Aves; order Psittaciformes; family Psittacidae; genus Psittacus; species Psittacus erithacus. The sequence goes on along the minus strand of WYDI02026556.1, from coordinate 12,942 downwards.
TGCTTAAACTGAATGTGCATATTTTTAAATAGAAAAAGAGTCATAGCAAACAATGCAGAGCCAAGTACCAGCAGATTTTGTTTTCCAGCTCTGTGTGTGTGCCCTTCCAGATGTCTTCAGGTTCAGGATAAATGCTTTAGCTTGCTAGAGTCAAATTTGGATCTGTGCTGAATGATGGCGTTGCAACTAAATGCATACAGGTACATACCAGTGCACAGGTATGTACACACATACATATAGATGGGGAAATTGAATGATTAAGGAGTCAGGTAGTCTGTGTTACTTGCATGCTTCGTGGATGCAACTGCACCTTTATTTTCTTTCTGGTCATGTTCACATGCTTTCAGGAGGTGTTTATAAGTAGTGTGGGGTTCTGCCATCAGCGTTGCGAAATGTTAACACTATTGCTAGCTGTACTTTTTTAATACGCTGATGTTTTGGTTCTGGCAAGCCATTATTGTATCCTAGCGATCACACTTCCATTTGTGTGACACTCATACAGTATCAATTTGTGTTCTAAAGGACTGCCCTCAGCCGGTTTCCTTACATGTTTTCCACTACACCTACAGCTTGAAACAACTAGTGAAAAAAACAGTTCAAGAGCAGATTCATCTCCAGCAGGGCTTCAGTTAGATTTAGAGAGTGACCCCTGTAACATTCAGTAGGAATGGTTTGGTTACCAGAGCTCATCTCTTGTAGCCTTTCATCCTGTGCATTAGAATATGAATCTGTATAGTTGGTCAGGGCTTATAAATAAGTCAAAACAGCTTTTCTACCAAAAAACCTTTGTAATAATTTTGAGAAGGCAGCAAACAGAGTATATAAAGGGTAATAAGGAAAGTCAGTGTGTTATGATAAGAAAATGTTTTAATACTAGGTTTTGATACATTGGGAGCTTTGGTACAAGGAATGGACGCTGCTGTGTTATAGAGCATGCAGCCTGAAAATAAAAATCATGGGTATTGATGCCACGGTGAGTGTATTTACTGTGTGTGTTTGAATTCACTAGAATAGTTTATCAAAAAATACTTCAAATCATTTGCCATTCAGTCTCAAAATTGTCATTATATAGTTGTTAAAAATGATAGCAAAGCTGTAGCAGTAGACATTTGGATGATATGCTGGTTATATGTCACACAATATTTCCAATGACCAAGCAAACTTTGACTGGAATTGCCAATAGATGCAGAGAAACAATCCACCTATTTTTGTTATAATACATACAAATATGTCTTTAGATCCCATAAAGAATGAAATCTAATCAGGTTATTCTAATTCCTTGTGCTACACTGCAGCTTTCAAGGGTCTGTTATTGATGTTGGACTACCTCTTCAAAGGCTTTAGAATGGAGATCTCCAAATAGTAACTGAGCTACACCTCTGTGTGACATTTTATTTCATCTGGTACACATATTCGTCAAGTTTTGGCAACTGAATAAAAAGAAAATCCTGCTTTTTAGAAGTATATCTTTAGTTGCACTCGTTGAACGTTGCTTCGCAGCATACTGATTTCAATAATTTCTAATTCACTAAAAGTCTAGAGACCAGCAAATGTTGGGGAATAAAAAATACTTTACAAAATACCTACCCTTTGTTTTCGTAGTCAGACACAGTTACCATGTCTGACCTTCAGAGATCTCCTTGAGAGATCAGCATAGTTGTTAAGATTTGACAGTTTTCCACCACTGAATTAATATATCTTTATATCAAGTAATTTAGGTACAATAATATGATAGATTATAGTTTTGTGCCTGTGAAGAATCCTAGAAAGGGTGAACTTTACTTTTCTTAAGGTACAGATGAATATTTTTTGCACCTTTCTTTTGTTTGATTGAATGGGTTATAGTACTTGACATCATATTGACAGCAAAATTTAATTCTTCTGGATGTATAGGTTTTGAGGTTTTTTTGTTTGTTCGTTTTTTGTTTAATTTTTTTTTAGGGGGGGCAAAGATTTATTTTCACCCATGGCTATTTTTCATTACTGAATTTGAGACTTGATTTTGACTTGTTTTAAAGACTGAACAAATAAGACAACTCATACTTGAGACTTTTTCATTGCAACTGCACCCCAAGATTTTGGCAGCCTTCATGTAGAGCTGCCTGTGCTTTTTTTCCATAAGATGAGCATACTAAAATGCTAAAAGGCTTTGAGTCTTTAAAAAGGGGTTTTAATGGAAAGTAGACTGCTGAGAAATGACTTCTAAAAGAGGCAAAATGAAAATCTGCTGGGTATGACTGATTAAAATTGCATTTGGAACAAAATGCAGATGTTGGGGTGAGGGACCAAGTAGGCTGTAGCATTGCAGGCTTCTTGACAGGGAGTTGTGTGACCTCATGTACAATGTAGGTGGAGAAAGCAACTGTACCTCTGTTGCCTGCTGCTTGATATTTTCCCTTACATGTTTTATTTCAGGATAGCTGCAAAGTTAGTAGAATATGGGCAAGTACTGTGCAAACTCTAACAGGTACTTGTTTTGGGTATAAGTTATATACTTAGCTGACAGCTAGTATGCTAGCTGAGAGTGACAGAGAGCGTGTTGACTAAAAGATCTACCTTAATGTGAATAAGAATATGAGCTGTTGACTTGTTAACACATTCATAACAAAAACCTTGCAGTTGTGGATGGTTTGTTTCTGTTCTTGCCCAGCGCAGTTAATAAATGTTGTTCTGCTTTTATGTTTGATTTATTATGGTCCATGTTGTGTGTCACACGCACACACTGATGGTGTGGAGTGTTTATGAATAGTGGGACCATCTCCAGACTACATGATTTCTCTCTCCTGTCCATACATAAATCTCAATATTCCTTGGGGATATTTAGTATTTATGCAAACACAGGTAAATGCAGGAATGAGTTTTCATGGCTGTAGGTGGCTTTTGTGGTATTTTTGTATCTTTTCATCTTCCTACTCTCTTGGCAGCAATCTTTTGTCAGCCAGACTTCCTGGGGAGGCAGCGGATGTGTGATCACTCCACAGATCCCCGTCAATAACTCCCTGCAGTGAGGGATTAAATGGGAAATAGGGCATAAATATGCAGGAAACCAGGCTGTGGGTTTTTTCCACATTACTATTGGACCAATTTATTCTCAATTTAATTGTATGTAATGCTGAAGAATGGACCTGATTACTAAGGCATTGACAATACCACTGCAAATTTCCATGCTGTAGCAAACTATTTTTCAGGGGCAACCAACAGAGCTTGAAGAAAATGTCTCAAGAGGCACAAAATCTGTAACTTCTCTTCTGACACAGGCTTAAGTGTACTAATACGTTTCCTATGGACTGTGTGTGATGGCTTCCAAACAGTCATTACTTAATAGAATTTTCAGTGACTACAAGTGTGGGCTGGAATTGAGCTAATGAGCCTTAAAGGTTAAGGGTCCTGCTATCCATCTCCTGTGTGGATTGTATGCTGCTTCTGGTCTGCCTGCCTTAAGACATTTTGGCTAAGGGGAAAAATTGATTTGGTAAAATGCTGTTTTCTGATTTGAGGAGTTGCTGTGATTGAACACAGATTGAAAATAGTGTTTCTGAAGAGCTGAAATTTGGTGGCCTTTCCTACTTTTCCTTCTATTTCAGAAAAAGGATGAATTAATGACTTGAAGGATGAGAAGGTGCTGCAGCATCTTAAATTCTTCAGATACGCTTTTCTTACAGAGATAATGCCTCTGGTATTATTGCACCTGCAAAATTTTTTTATCTGAGAATTTTTTAATTTTGCAGTAGAGATTTGATCGTGCAACTAAGGCTATGTAATTGGTTTAAAATATCATTAAACAGGTTTTTTAAACATTCAAAAGTTCACTTCAGGTCTGCTCAAGGCATTTGGTTTATCGAAACCCAACATGTTTTTTCAACAAATAGTCAGATTGAATTGTGAGAGATGTTGTATTATTGTACATCCTAAGAGTTGCTGAGTTCTAATTAGTGTAAAGAAAATCTGCAGCAATTAATCTTGAGATTTGATCCTGTACACCCTTGGCAGGGAGAGCAGGCTGAGATGTGCAAAGGAGTTTCAACTTGCTAGTGCCCTGTGTGTTCCCCTAACTTTCTTTGCATGTGTATGGCAATATGCAAACCAAGATAAGTTGGAAAGACTATTCTGTAAAATTTTGCAAAGCCATGTACATCTAATTAAAAGCTCACATTTATCTTACATACTGACAAGTAAAACAGTTCATCTCAATCTCCTACTTTCCCCTTCTTGTTAGCAAAAGAAGCAGTGGGAAGGAAAGCAAGTAAGGCCCTTTCATGGTAGCGCAGCACACTCTCCCATGGGCTTCACTGGTGGAAGGAAATAGTCTGAGAGTTGTGAAATAGCTGCTTCTGTAAAAGATTTCTCCATGGAACATTCAAGTTCGCATGTCTGTAGGCCTGTTGTCTATACATCATGCATAAGGCTCACTTCTTTGACTTGTGACACTGTCTACAGTAGCTCTGTGTTTACTAGGAATGAGATGAATCAGTTAACAGTGTGTGGGGTGGAAGTTATAAATGAGACGAAGACAGCCTTGTGTACTCAGCAGCTGAACAAGACTTAAAGCTATTCCATGGGGATTAACAGGACTAAAATAGAATAGAGATTCAACCTTAACTCTGGGTGTCTTGCAATGGGAGGGAGATCTTGAATTTCTGTTAAGCTGTACAGATGCTAGCATGTTGCATAGAGGTGTAAGAATTCATAAAGTTATATATTCTTTTCAGTTATATGTAGTCTTTATAGGCCTATCTTCAATTTAGAAACAACAAATTTTTACCTATTACTTCCTGCCATTCAAAAATCAGTTTTATGTAGCATTATGAAAGACAAGTAATGTTAGTTTTACTGTTTCAAGTGGTTCTGAGATAAATGTCTCACCTGGGATGTTTGTATGGATGTGGAAAGGAAAAGAGAACAAGCTGTAATGTACTATAATTTTGTATTGATTTTTCTTAGTTTCTCCATAAATGCAATTTGAGGATTTTCTGTGTTTAATTTTTGCTTTTTCTTTTGTAGCAGTTAACAATTATATTTCTATAATGGAAACAATACCAGGTATTAGCTTATATATTGTTATTACAGTGAAATATTGTGGTGAAACTGCTTCAGTAGATTTCCAGTCTAAGTTATGCAGTTGTCTATATGCCTGTCTTTCCACACATAGATTTTTCGCACATTTTTGGACAATCTTGCAGCTTCCTAAAGTATTTGGGAACATTTTTCACTGTGGAAATGTTTAGTGTTTAGCTGTGGAAAATATTTCTTTTGAAATATATCTTCACCAATCTCAAATCTGGTTTCTGTAGCAGTGGAGATGTGATGTGTATATATATGATAAGGTGTAAGTTAAGGTACTGAAGCCAGTAAATCTTTGAATTAAATATTATCTTGCTGTACAAGGGAAAGAAGATTTCAATCAATGTTGCTTCGAAACCAGCATCTTTTCTTCAGTTGTAAAACTATTGTACAGATACTGCCACTTTCTCAGGTCCCATGAGAATTTCTTGGATAGATCTGAGAATGCTTAAATAAGTAGATATTTGTTGGCCAAGGATTGCAATTTACTCTCATCATATCAGTCAGCTACTGATGCAATCTAGATGCCTAATATGATTGTAGCATTAAGCATCAGTAGTCTTTTGCTGAATTTGCGTGTGCTGATGGTGTTTTGTGATCATTAATACTGTGTCTGTTCAATATTAGATTAGCCAGCAATACAAGCCTGACCGGGATCAGGCCCAGGCACATAATAGCATTTTGTCAAATCAAGTCACGCAATATGGAGTTTATTGTGGCTTTATGTTTTTATATAGGAAGAAAGGTGATACATTCGGTCTAATATCTGCCAGATTAAGTAACTTCTATCAGGACAAGTTACCCTTTCAGAATGTTTTGAAAAAATTTTAAAAAGATCAGTGGATTTGTATTGATTTGCGTATGCTGCGTTGCTGCACAGTGCTAGGGCTGCTGGTAAGGGCTGAAGACTGAATTTACCATGTTGCGGAGTGATGTATATTTCAATCCTGTCTTCCTACACTTGGACTGATTTGGGTTAATGCTTCTTGAAGTCACTCAGATGAACAGCTGTTGCATGAGCTGTTTTAGCTTGAGTCTAGATGTAGCTCTGAAGTTACTGTCAAATGCTGAGGTCACCTGAAAAGGGAACCCACAGTTTGGTGTTCAGAGCCCTGGCTCAAGTTCATGATCTAGTTCTGTGCCATTTGGGAGTGTGTTGGTTAGACTTTGAGAAAGAGGCTATTTTGGGCATAGAAATCCACTGGGAACAGTGCAACTTGGGCAAGTTTCAGCAATAACATCAGAAAGGAACTTACTGACTACTGCTGTGCTCCTTAGCTTTGAGGTACAAAGTGTACAGTGGGGTGCAAGTGCAAGAGTATCAAGAGAGACCCAGTTGCAGCTGACTTGGTTTATTCTTCCGTCAGAACTTCACACTCAAGGCTTTTCTGAATGCTCTGGTCCAAGTACTGTCCTCAGATTCCCCCAGAATGGAGGAAAATTAGCTGATGTGTCACAGCTTGATAGTGTACTTTTAGACTATTTCTGTCATGACTTGCATATCTGGTTGCCAGAGATAGAAACTTCCTTCTTTTGTATTCAGAGATCCAGCCAATTAAGACTGTTTATTTGGTCTTAATCAGTTGTCTCAAGAATCATTAAATAAAACAACAGGAATATTATCAGAGCATAACAAGTTCATGTATCAGGAAAGGGCAGATTTCCTGGAAGAGTATAGTTGTTCTTGTCAGGTAAGAAGAATCAAGCAGATGAAGGATAAGTGTAAGAACTAGAAGTTAGAACTCAGCTAATAGATGTCTTCAATAAGATGGAATATGGAATATTTATTTTGTAACTTAGATTTGTGTTTTTTCTCCAGTTCTTCGTGTTAGCAGCTGGCTCATACATGTTGGTGCTCAGCTCACTGTATTAAGTTGTTTAAATCAAAATGTAAGCTAGTACAAGAAAGTATCACTTCTTTGCTGACAATTTGAATTAAATTATAAATTCATGAGATTGGAAGAGAGGCCTAAATTTATGGAAATTAATTTTGTTTCAGTCAAGCCTGTTTGTTTATTTCCATTTTCAAATTATATGTTCTTAGGATTTTCAAATTAACAATTTCATTGAAAAGTCATGAATCAATTTGGTGTCTAATGCTGTTTTTATACCACCGATTTAAATTCACGCTCACAAGTTTTTCATGAAGGGCAACTGTGTAAAGACTGAAGAAGCTGTAAAATGGATGAGCTTATTATTTCACTTCTATTCAGGAGTACAGAGATTATCTGTGGCCAGTATTAGAGGAGAACTTTTGTTAAAGATATCCACAATTCTCCTTTTTCAGCATGGTTTCTTTTTCGGTTTGGGTTTTTTCTTTTTGGGTTTTTTGGTTGGTTTTTTTTTTTTGAGGTTTTCTTTTTAAGTGCCGAAAAGCAGGAGATAATTTGAGGCAGAAGTAGGTGAGGAAAGAAGTCATCCTTCTACAAACTGATTAAGTTATTCTTAAGGATAAAAATCAAGTTATTAAGGGACAGAGTTGGAATAATTTTAAATTATTATTTAAATTATTAAATGACAGTTCTTTGTGCTGTCAGCGGTCTAGAAATATAGAGCGCCAGTCCTAACCTAGTACTGGTGCTCTTGTGGGGAAGCAAAATAAATTGCTTTAAATCGCCTTTAGGGATGAGAGGGGTTTTTTTCCCCCTTATTTACATCATCAGTGGTCTTATCTACCTCTGTAGGTTCTTAGGACTTGTATGTAGTCATCAAAGCTATTTTGTTTTTCATTGCATTGTCTGTGCACAGGTGTCATATCTTGGCTCATGTTGTATCTGCTGAAATATTTCTTCTGCAACTGTCTCAATGTACCCACAGGCACTAATTCAATGGGAATCTATGGAGTTTTGTTCTCTAAATATTGAATAACGTTATGAATAATTAGCAAATCAGACAAGACTAGAGTTCTTTCCTAGTATTGATATTTAAAATGACAAAAAATGGGGAAATCAATTCCATTTTGTGGTAGGTATAACATTTGTGAATAATGATTCTGCTATGTAATTGCCAAGGCCTTTTCAAAATGTATTTGAGATCTACATTTTTTGCTGGAAATTCTCCTCAGAGTGATTTAAAAATTTCTGAACAGTTCACCTTTGATAGTTTGAGTATTCAGAATAAATTATTCAAATTATGATACTCGATCCATTCATATTCCTGGGTTTTCAGTTTACTTTTGTGAATGAAGAACTGCATATTTTAACAATTTCTTCGTTCATGTAATTTTGAGAAATAAAATGTCATTTTACTAGCAATAGTCTTTGACTGTCTTGTCCTTTACAGTTCTAGTAAAGCAGTGCAACAATAGGAGTATTTGGTAGATTTTAAGCCTGCTTAAAATCAGTTTTCCCCCAGGGATTGGGAGGTGACTGTTCTGATCAATCCTCCAGTAGTAATTGCCAGAACTGTTATGTTGTACTTTCGAAGTGGTTTAGTATCACTTTATTTTTAGAGTTACTGTTTATTAACTAACATGTATACCCACAGGTGATTAATAATGCCTTAATTTTTCTATTCCTTGCAAGCAAAGAGGGGGCACCAGTGAACTTTGAAAGAAGCCTGTTTTGAAATTTTTGTTCACAGCGCATTTGAAACATAAGCAGAATTTCTTCCCATGGTGTGGTTCTGAATGCAGAATACTGTTTACACAAAGCTTGACATGTAGTGTGTATTTCACATCCTTTTGCCATGTCTCAAAACTAGTACCATGAAAATCCTTTCAGAGACAAGAGTAGCATATGTGGGTAAGCCCAATAAGGTAGATGATGCATTTAAATATTTACCTTCCTTATTTTCACCAAGTGATAATGCTTTTGCTGCCATGACTTAAAATTAATTCTTGTCAATTTCTTCTTTTGTGAAATCTTTCCTCTTGTGGAAACATATTTTACATTTGGCACACTCATCTGGAAGAAAATCTCTTCCCCAGAGCATGTCACTGTCACTGTAATGTATATCTCTTACTGTTACACTGTTGACCAGTAAGTCATTCTTGTTTTATATTCTCTGCTGCCTGTTCCTATAAGCAATTCTCTTACCCTGCTTACCCTGATGTGGGAATTGGTGGCATTTATGTGAATGCCAGGACAAATGAGTGGCAGAGCCAGGAATAGATTTAAGCATACTGTAGCAAGTGGCAGGGGGAGAAAAGTTTTTGCTGAGTTTCGCAATAGTCCAAAGCAGGAATGTAGGGTTCATAGGTATGGATGCGCTTGCCTCAGACACCTTCTCGGAAAGATCAAACTTAGGTCTGTTCTGAATGTCCCAGCTGGCCCTGCTCTAGGCAATGTGAATGTAGTGACTACTACAGAAAACTTGCAATGCTGAGAACTCGGGTCTCCTCTTATGCTACTGGCAAAGGTCTGCCACTGTTATCAAAGTGAACAGAACTTCTGCCTTTTGGGGAATGGCTCTTTACGTTTGTTCAGTGTCAAATGATAGGGCTCCTAATCTGCAGTTCAGAGTCTGTTCTTCCTTTTTCATGTAGCTTTTTTGAGCTCTGTGTTGGGCAGGTGCTTCTCTTCCTAAAAGCCATTGCTCTGCTGATTTCTGTGTGCTTGAGCTACTTGATCTTGGAATCATCTGTTCTTATCCACTTGGGCTTTGTTGAGCTGTACAGACTCAGGTCACGTATAATTCACCTCTTTTTCAACTCAATCCTGTGTATGGTTAATAACATGTTGCTCGTTTCTGTATACTTTTGAATTGAAATATTTGCAAATCATGTAAATCATAAGTTGATTTTTTTTTTCTATCCATGTGAACTAAGATGAATTTGGACTTGTCAGATGCTGCAGCTCTTATGTTATCTTTTTGCTAAATACTGTCAAGGAATATTTTTTACTCTGCTGGAACTGTTCACTAGTTTGAGTTGGAATGATCAGTGTTCTCAGATTCTGGTGGTGGCTTGGGACATGCCATTGATTGTACATACTGAAGAGAGATGATGACCGGAGGAAACCTTTGGGAGTGAGGTCTGTTCTGACAATGTTTAATAATGCTTGAAACATATTTTTATTCTGGGCTTACTTCCCCACCTACCCCTTGACTTATTTGAATAAGAAAATTATCTGGCAGAGCTGTAGTAAAAGTTCTCTCTTATCTATGAAAATACATATTTTGGTTGCATATGATAAGATTCTTGGCATATTAACTTGAATGGTCAGTTTAAACTCTTATTTTCTTGGTAGTAAATATAGGTGAGATATTTGGTACATTTTAAGCTTACCTCTTAGTTTTAGGAGACCTTCTGACATGTCTTCGAAGTGTACAGTGATTTTTTTTATCTGGTTTTATGCATGTATTATTGTGGAGCCTGATACCAGGAAATGCTGTCTGTGGCATAGGTTTGAAGCAACATTGCCACATGTGAAATGCTGTTTAGACAAGCTGTTACTAAAAGCCTATAAGAAGGCCTGCAAAGCTGGCTGCACTTGGACTGAAACAGTGTATCTGCACAGCACTGTAAACTGGCAGGTGGATCTTCAGCATGTTCAGTTTAATCTTAGCTTGGGAGTCTGTTAGCCATAGATGATTTGGCTGCATCTCAGAATATTTAAGTATGGAAAGCCAGTGTCATTTAGTGGAGCATAAGTTTGTGGATAGGTATCCTAAAAGTTTTTTTGAGGGACTGAGCATGTTAGGTTTGTAAGCCTACTTGGTTTTGGTGGCAGTCAGGGATTTTGTGCCTCTTTAGTTCTATATGTTTATCTGTGTGGTGTGGTTCCAAACTGGCCTCCTTTCTTTTATGTGTCAAAAGAATTCCCATTCATGCTCAGCATATGTCTTTTCCAGCAGTGTTCATTTGTGGCTGATATCCCAGACTGAAAACAAACAAAAAGTTGTGCCCAGGCCTTTCCTGAACAGTCCAGAAAATCAGTTAGTTGTCTGTAGGGTTTAAGGTTTGAGTGCTTGCAGGCTGGCTTCTCTTGCTTCTCCTAAGGAGCCCCAATTTACATGGTTTCTACTTGCCATCCATCCTGTGGATAGCTCATCTTGTTCCGTTGCTCTTACCATGGTGGGCATTGTCCTCTCTGCTTGCTATGCAAATATTTCAGAATGATGTTGAGGGTAGTGTTCAGGTAGAGCTACCTTCCGTGCTTCACTTTTTAGCACAACATAATACACAGAATGTATAGAAAATCTGGCAAATGACAATTGTGTCACTGTGTCTCCTTCAGGAGGTGCCTGAGGACCTTGGAAAGTTTTTATCCCAAAAAATAAATTTCCCATGACTTTTCTGAAGCGCTTTCTATAAGCGAGGAAAGCTTTAGATTTCCCTGCTGTTAAGGAAATCTCAAGTAAATTTTCATTTAAAGTGATGATAAAACTAATACTTTTTTCACACCTGAATGAAAAGGTTTGTCTTTGCATCTGTCATTCTTCAACGTGTGCTTCAGAGGGTTACTGATAACATGAAACTGGACCAGGTGAGTATGAGCTGTTTGCAATGCTCTCATAGGCATTAATACCTTAAAAAAAACAAACAAAAAAAACCCCAACAAAACAAAAAACAACAAAACCCCCAACAAAACCAAAAAACCAGGAGGGCAGGTGGAAGAGAAAGTTTTGTAAATGGACATGTGCCAGCTTCCTTTAATTACATTTATTTTGCTTTGATCTTGAAAAGACAGATGTCTGTCCACCAACTCAAGGTATATTTTTCTCCCTTATATTCCCTATGTTTTTAAGCAGGTTCCTCTGAAAACATCAGTAATTTTAGCTTTATTTGAACATTGAAATGCTAATAAGAATAACGCTGAAATTATTGCTTGTTTTGAACAGCAGAGTGCTTGTGAGACTAAAATAATTCAATAAATGATGGATTTCAAAGCTTTGCAGGCTTAAACATAAATTACTTTTGTTGGTTTATTTTGTTACATAGTCTCAGGTGGAAATTCCTTGTATCCTTTTAGATTTTCAAAGTCATGTTGATCAAGCCAAATGTTATGCTCCATGGCTCTGATATTATTCTTTTTCTGCTTTATTCACTTAACCATTTTTCATCATTACTATGGTATTCTGCATTTTATCCTACTGGCACAACTATTCAGTAAAATACAGCCTGGTTAAAATAACTCATCAAGTCTTGACTTTCTGGGTATCTGCCTCAAATTTATACTGTTAGCACAATCTCTGTGATAATTTTCTTTCTCTAATAAGCCCGTCCTTTCATCTGTAGCTATTCTGAGGAACAGTGGTCAATTGTAGGATCTGAAGGGCCAATATTTTTTTTTTTTAATCAAGTATTTGACAAGGGAGTTAAGGCTGCTGTCAGCTCTGAACTCTGAAATGCTTTTATGATGTTTTTCATCATGAGCCTATATGGTTTGAAGACCCAGCTTGATTCACTGCCCCTTGGGATGGAGCACTTTTGCATATAAGCCAAGTGTTTTATTATTGTTTGTGGTATCATACTGGAGGGCTGAATGTGTTTGGAATAAAAATAAAACCAAACTTCTACAGAGTCTGAGGCTTCTTGGACTTTTTTTTTTTTTTATAATTTACTTTTCTATGACAAGTTCTGAATCAGCCCAAATGTGTATTAGTTCTTTCCAGAATTCCACCTAACTTTTAAAGTGTGTCTCCGTGTTTTGATAGTTTCTCATTTGTTCTTTTTCCTAATTTCTTGTGCTATTACACTTCATATGCATCTCCCTACCCACTGCTTTATACGTTCAAGTCTTTCGATAGTTCCACAAAGTGTGCAAAGTCATGGGGTGATAGGGTGCAGTGCTGGCTAACGTGGCAGTCTGAGCAATAAGTCATGTTCTGGTACTTCTCCTGTTTGTTTTTTTCTGGTAGGTGTCCTGGGTTCAGCAGTAGCAGTCATTTTTATCCTTCTTAGTGACTGGTGCAGTGCTGTGTTTCTAACTTTCGGTC